>JAWQRN010000355.1:0-30858 GCA_033557685.1 Sperchopsis tessellata
ATAATAATACTATGCTCGGATTGTCCAAAAAAGTATATCGAACAGACCTCACAAAAACTTAGTATAAGGATGACCGTTCACAAGAGTTTGATGTAGGCCTATGATATGTGGACTTAGTATTCATGATAATAACACCTCGCATAACATGAATTTTGAAAATGTTAAAGTCCTGGAGGTTGAGCAGAACCACAATAAAATGTCATTCTCAATTTAAAAAAAATACGTAGAGAGACTTAGTACCATATGCACCTACTTGACCAAGTTGTACACGCACGAGCAACATCATGCGTGGTGTAGACATATACTCTATTCTGTGCAAAGGACATATATCTATTTCACAATCATTTATCCATGTGCTTTAAACCGCTCAGTGGCTAAGTACTAGGCTACTACGAGTGGGATTTCGGCTTCAAGTCCCAAAGGCGGTTGGCTTTTTGTGATTAGGGAAAAGTCTTTAGAGTAGTAAAATGGTGAGTCCCGTGTATTGTAGGTAAAATTAAGACCACGTGCACGTAAAAGAACCTAATTCCAGTTGGAACACTGGATTCGGAAAAATTACCAAGTGAGGTAGCCTAATCCCTGGTGTGGTTGATAGGCCATAGCAGTGGAAATGGGTCGACGTAATATAAACAAGTAAACAACAACAACACCCTCTTCCGCAACAAATATTTCAATGAATATTTGATATTGTCTACGAAATGGAGATTCAATCGTGCGGGTATATTTGTTCGACATTGCTTGTGAACGCCGCTACAAGCCATCTAAGGAAGACGTGCACTATCACCCAGTAGCCACGTTTGCTTTCGCGGCCACACAAAAGTAAACTTTCAAAAGTAGACATGATTTTCTGAAAAAAAAACATAGCCGCAGGCATCTACGATCAGAGACTGATTGTCCAGGTCATCCTCCAAAGAGTTCCAAAATCCTCCAGTTCAAAATTGTGGAAATTTGTTACACCCTGATCCGCAACAAATATTTCAATGCATTTTTGATATCATATAGATAATATACATATACGTCGAATGCATCCGGTCTAAAAGGGGGGGAATCCACTGTGAACCCTTCAAAAGGTACCAAGTGCACCACCCCGGTGCATTGTCCGCATTCGGTGGCCTCTGTAGCATTCTTCCGGAAAAAATATTTCAACATAACTAATATCACTCAGTAGACAATTTTCTTAGCTTTTCAACCATGTGGGTATCGTTATACGCAATTGCTTGTGAACGCCGCTACGACCTATCCAAAGGAGACGTGAACAATCCTCCCACTAGCCAAAATTGCTTTCGCGGTCACGCAGAAGTAAACTTTCAAAAGCATAGTTGATTATCCGAAAAAACATAACCGCTGGCATCCACAACCGGTGACATCTCGTCCATACCATCCACCAACGAGTTCCAAAAGCCACCAGTTCAACGTAAATTGTGAAAATTTGCATTTTCCACCCTATTCCGCAACAAATACTTCAATGACTTTCTGATATTATATAGGAAATGTACATATATGTCGAATTCATCTGACCTAAAAGGAGACTATGAAACCTCCAAAAGGTACCTAGTGAACCAACCAGGTGCATTTTGCGCATTCAGAGGCTGCTGGAGAATCCTTACAGAAAAAATATTTCAAGTTTACCAACCTCATTAATTAGTAAATTTTCTTAGCTTTTAAACAGTGTAAGTACCTTTGTATGAAACTGTTTGTGAACTCCACACGGAAGTCATCTTTCAAAAGCAGACTTGATTTTCTGAAAAAACATAAGCTTCCAGTTCAATGTAAGACCGGGTGCATTCGACGTGAGTGTCCATTTCCTATACAATGCCAAAAAATAATGAAACATTTGCTGCGGAACAGGGTGGGAAGTAAGGTTTTAAGCACATCGATAAAGGATTGTGAAATAGATATACGTCCTTTGCACAGCTTAGATAGAGGTAGAAGTGTGCTCGAGCACACATTTACGACTACACACGAATGTTGCTGCTCGTGCGTGTACAACTTGGCCAAGTTCATAGGATTGCAAATTACGACAGTGTATTTTGGAATCATATGTGCGATCAGGTACAGCACTTATATAGTAATTTTAATACACTGATATCCAGACAAAACTTGTACTCAATGATTTTCAGGATGATCATAATGTTACTCTCATCATTAATTTGTTAATTATTCATACATTTTGTTCCTCGCGCACTGTTTGGTTATGGATCTAGCTAATCACTCTTCGGTAAACATGTACAATCGATAGGGGGCACTTAGGCAACGCCCATTTTCCTCTTTTGCGCGGGAAAATTCAAATTAAGCCACGCTCACTTTTTATAGGGGACCAATAGTATTAAAGTAATTGAGTGACATTTTCAAATACAGCTCATTTTACACAAAGCCGCATAAAATAGTACATGTCAAAATGCAATTGGCGATTAAAAGTAACCTAGGGTCGCTAGCATCGAATCCAAGATGGCCGTCAGATGAAGGTAAATTGCATTGTTTACATTGCGAGATGCGTGTTTATACTGTGATAAAGTGCTTAAATTTAATTAATTTCCCACAATGTTTGAGTCAGCGGTTGATATCGTTGATATTATGGATTATGTGGGTCATTTCAAGAGACCATTTGTTGAGGAATAAGCAGTCATCAAGGTAAATCATCTGATCGAATGTGGCGTGATTGCAAGCACGGACGTCGAGATCCAAATATTTTCATTGTGTCTGCAAACATCACATTTGATATTATGGATTATGTGGAGGATTTTAAGAGACCATTTGTTGAGGGATCGGCAATTATCAAGGCAAATCACCAGATCGAATGTGGCGTGATAGGAAGACGAAATGCGAGATCCATATCTTTTCATTGTGTTTGCCAACATCGCATTTGGATCAGACACCTCATGAAGTAAATGTTAAATTATTCTCTAGCAGTTAGCATTCTCTTAGATTCACTACCTGTAAAGATACTGACTTAAATATGATGTCGATGATACTACCTATTGAAAACTACAGTAGGTAGGCAACTGCAGTAGGTATTTGTCTTCCTTTTTGTAAATTGTACATTTTGTTGTGGCATGCAGTAGAAATTTACCTAGGTAGGTACTAGCCATATCAATAAATGATGTTACAGGTTATGATAGAAAGATGTATAGATTTCTTGACTAATTATATGTCTAGTGTAAATACAGTTACAGATATTGAAAAAATCATCAGGTTTCAAATGTTCTGCTCATACGACCATTGTTTTCATTAATTGCTTCCCGATTTTCAACACAAGTAACCTTATTTTCCGTACGGCGTTGTCCTTGCGAAATATGTGGAAAAAAAAATCTACCAGTTGCTTTACTATCACACTGGCACCGAACAATATTTATTTCCCTTCCTTGCTACGTTTTTAAGTTCCACACGAACTATTGTTTGTTTTTCTGTCGTCCCATCCATTGCGAAATGCACGCTAAACAGATATAACAAATGAAACCTATCCTCTGTCTGAGGGTTGCAATTCTTCTCACCAGAGGTCAGCCACTTTGCTTTTAATCGGCAATAGTAAATCAATGTATTGGAGGAGGGGCTTCAAACTTTTTCTTTACCTATTTAACAAAAGCTGTAAACATAATACGCTTGTACTGTAAAGGAAGTGTGTGCTAACTTTTTCTTAACCTAAGCTGTATGCATAATAAGCTTGTAATGTAAGGGAAGTGCGTACTAACTTCTCCTTAACCTAAGCTGTAAGCAGAATAACGCACTTGTAATGTAAAGGATGTGTGTATTAAATTTTCCTTAACCTATATTTATTTACATCTACAAAGTTAATGTACTACACTACGCATAGGAATAACTGCCTTACGGGTTCTAAAAACTAGCCCACATTCCGTTTCATAGATCCAAGGCTGAGCAAGGATGACAAAAATAACACCAAATGGACAACGCAATAGTTTAACATCCTTGCCATAAGGCATCTCAAACGGAAGTGAAAATTACATGCTAATTTAGGGTTAAAGTGCACTGCGTCGGAAGCCACCTTCTTTTACCGTGCTCCATAAAGCACATTATTTTTTTTCTTAGGTTATTGTATTTTAGCCTCTGCATATTTGCATACTTGGTACATACAGCCTGAGCGCCTAATTTCTACCCACTAAAACCCCTCCCCCTGTCATCACGCTCATCACACAGGAACCACGTTTGCATTTCTTCTACTCACAATAGAAAAATGTGTCCATCTCCTGCTATCTTTCTCTTATCACGAGGTTAGTCTGTTTCCAGATTTCTTTCGATGCAACTAATCCTTTAGGTTTTCTGCTGTGAATACCCTTGTAGATGCTTTGGGGTACTCCCTTCTGGCTCCATTCCATCTGAAGCATACAAAAAGTGTATGTTCAACGTCATTTATGTCACCGCAGTAGGTACATACATTGGAGTCTGCTCTTTTACGAACGTGCAGGTATCTTCAAAAACATCCGTATCTAAAGATGGCTTGAGTCAGGTCTGTCAATCCAAGTTCGGATGTTTGGGATCATGCAATTGTTCATCGTCCGTGGGTGTCATTTCTCCACTTCTCTTGCCATTTGTATACAACGTTGGCTCTGACCTCTTCCTTCCGCTCTCCATTACATTCTTATGATCTCTCCCTGATTAAAAAAAGGTCTATGGGAAGTACGGACACCGGGAACTGGACTATCAATCTCCCCACCTACCAAAATAAAAGAACTAAGGAAATTTCTGGGCTTATGCAACTGGCTTAGATATTATGTGCTTCACTTTGCTGAAATCTTTGCCTCTCCAACAGACCTGCTAAGCACCAAACGAAGATCGAAGTGGACAGCTTCTTCGCCGAAATTGTTTAACGAGGTTTTAAATGCCATGCAACAAGCATTAGATTTAAGCAGACCTGGCCAAGAAAGATCTTATGTTCTGTAGATAGACGTCAGTAAGGTAGGAGTTGCTGCTGCAGCAAGAAAAAGAAGGACAAAAGAAAGTACTTGCGTACAAAATTCAAAAAGCCTGACCAAAATCACCATTCGAACAAGTAAGAGTGTTTGGCAGTAGTTTGGGTAATTGAGCGCTACCGTTCTTACCTTGAAGCCCGAACATTCAAGCTCCACACCAATGACAAGGCCCTAGTTTGGATACAGCCCACCAACGACCGAACGACTTTCCAGATGCCCTGTCTCACCAACCCAAATTGGAGACAACAACTGAAGATATCCTGGACTGGGAACATCTACTCCTACCGTGAGGGACAATACCAGCTCCATTTCCAGTTCTATTCCAAGTGGTTGTCCAAACCCTGACGGATGACATTGTTGCTGAATAACCCCTGGGTGAAGAATGTGGCTGTAGAAAAATGTTAATAGATTTGTAAAATATCAAAAATAAAGTAATAATAGGGAAATAGAAAATTTCAAACACAGCTAAATAGATCGTTTTTGTTAATAGATTGTTACTCTACGTAATACCCAAATGTGCTGAATTTAAATCTTCCCTCTATTTTTGCATGTACTAATATTGATATATTCATATTGAAAGTATTTGATGTTTAGGCAGTTTGCACCAAGTCCTTCAACTTGTCACTCCTTAAGAAATAAAATTCTCCAATACACATTCAGTACTTTATTTAATTTCAGACGGCTTTCGCAGAACAATTATTACAGTCACCTTTCACTTCGTAAAGATTCTTTACCGTTTTTCTTCGTTGATAGTTCAGAAGATACATATTCGCATACCGTTTTCCCAATGTATTCAAATCATTGTACACGTCTATAAATTTGAATTTGGACTAAGACTAACAACGAGAGTGTCCTTTTGAATTGGGATACAACAATATATTCTGAAATTTATAGTAACATTTTTTTTACATATGACACTGCCCCTAGTCTTGTATAACAGTATCAATGAACAACAACTGCGCTTTATACATTCTGGATAATTTTTATTTTAGGTATGGATGGTTGGTTACACATCAATAAATTAGAAAAAAATCTTAATCTTCTCGATGACCTACAATTTTGTGTCCTTGAGAAAAACCCACGATATATGCAGTAAAATCTACATTGCACATAAAAAATTAAAATACTTAAATTTGCAAGAACACGTTTGAAATTCATGGGATTTTATTTAATTCAAATATTAAATAAAAATGGTAATATGTTATCAGACTATGAATTGAAGATTTTAATTTTTATGTTACGTAATACCTTTTGCAAAACGAAAAATTACAAGATGTTACAAAACTGTTATAAAAAATCAAAATGCAACAAAAACCATCTTGGTAACTTTTTATGGCATTAATAAGACACTGGATATTGGTTATGCAGAACATAAAATATTAAAACATAGCTGGTTCGACTTGTCTGAACTTACGTGAATTTAAAAAAATTAAAATGTATACCAGCATTCCTAATTAGAAGGCTGACAATATATACATGCACACACAGATGATTTATTGTAGAATAAGAATATTACCCAGGATCACAAATGGATTTGAATACCTAATAATAAATTACTACAAACTTTAATTTAATAAAATAATTTGTATATATTAATAGTTTATTTAACAAAATAACATTAAAAAAAATAATGGTAATGTTGCATTATAAATTGGCTAGTGGCAACTGGAACATTATAGTTTAGCCTTATTATGTAAAAACCAATATATACCAAACAGAAAACTTGGTGGACTTAAAATATGGCTTCGAGTAATATATTTTTTCATATCAGGAATAGTCATTTCCATAACATCAATAATTTCATCATCAACACCACCTCCTTGCGCTACTTTCATATCGTCTGTTACCTCACAATAATACAGAGTTTGAAGAGATCCCATTGTTCCAACACCAGAACGGTAGCATGCAACTTTTTCTAAATTATTGGCAAGTATTTTATATCCGCACTCCTCTAGTATTTCTTCAGCAGCAATCTCATTAAGGGGAAGATTTTTATCAACAATTCCCGCACATAGTTCTAACGTTATACCTAATTCTGCAGGGTATTTATTAACATCTATTTCTCCTTGACGATCTTTTTCTGGAATGCTGCCTATATAAACTGGTGGTCTAAATTGCTTTACTAATATCAACACATTTCTTGTTATGTTAAATAAAATAATTGCAACACTATCATGAACTGCCAAGAGGTCCCATGTTCTTTTTGTACCATTCTGATTGAAATGCATTGTTAAAGGTTTCATATACATAGAATTTTCTAGTGGTTTAATAATTACGTTCGAAATCTTGTTCATTTTTGGTTATATAATTTTCGATAGTAACACTTAATAAATTATGAATGAAACTAATATTTGTAAACCCTCAAGGATATTTATCAATATCAAAGAGGTTAGTTGTTTTTATAGATGTCCAATCAGACAGATTGAACGATGAGTGAGAGAACTTGTACGAAATGGAAACATCAGCACTGAAATGGAAATATCACACGACAGTGATCTTGGCAACTTTGCTCAGTAGGAGCAATAGCACGCGTGGTGTAGATGTAAATGTGTGCTCGAGCACACTTCTATTTCTCTCTAATCCGTGCAAAGGACATATATCTAATTCAGTACGTAGACTTCCACCGCTACAGTGAATATCTTCAGGTTTTCCGGGAGATAACAGTGTATTTGCTTTTATGTTTGCCGACGTTTCATCCACCGTTGCAGGAAACATTATTAAGGCATGTAGCTCTTAAAAGTGCTAATTATAAACTGTCATGTAGCTCTGAAAAGTGCTAAATGTAGGTGCTGACCAGCTCTAAAAACTGCTAAGCATAGAATGACATGTAGCTCTCAGGAGTGTTAGTCAAAGAATTTATGTTAGTAAGAAACATTAAAATGTTATATTTTATAATTGTGTTATTTAATGTTTTTAAGAAAGTCCCTTGGACAGAACAATTTTATTTCTTAAAATGCCATATTCTGATCTAAAATTTCGACGTCATTGATTATCATTATATTATTTGTTACTTTTTTATGTAACACAAAATAAAACAAAGTAAAACGATTAAATAAACATTTTTCAAATCATTTCCGATAGAAAAGTTTTGACATTACATATGTCAAAAAATTGTAAAAAGTCATTCATCTATTTGAAGTTAATGAAAAATGGCACACTTAATTTAAGAATAAAGAATTTAATGATGGTTAGATGCGCCGATAGGCTAACGACTCATGCTAAAGCATGTGTGTTATTCAATCATGTACATCGTAACATACCTCGAATAATTTCTACAAGGCAAATTGCCCAAAATAACATAGACCATTTTTTTTGTTGTAAAATTATTTAAAAAAGAAAAGTATCATCTGTACAAAGTGCGGCTAGATCGCGTTTTTACGAGGTATCTAAGTGGCGATTTACGCTTCTTAGCTGCACATGAAAGTATTATTTTGATATTTGATTAAATCAATACTCGAGCAAACCATCCAAGTCAATATATTAAATATAGAAATAAAGTATGCATCGATATTGAGTTGCCGCTTTGTTTAGCGTATTCGTATTTTTACAGGCCTCATGTTGCATCTAGTCCGACTCTCACGTTCCCGTCGTGATTCTCGAATACATATAATGTTTATTAATAAATCAAATCACGTGAAGTTAAGATGAGATGCGATAATTTAAAGATATTAAATAGACTGTACATTTGAATTAACGTTAATTACTTACCGATTACTGTAGGGACGCTAAACTTGATGCAACATGTCGAAACAAAACGATTATTTTACTTGCACAATGAAAGGTAATCACGGCAGATCACTGGCTACTATTTATTTATAGCGATGGTGCGAAAAAACTATGGGATTTGCCTCGATTTGAGTAATTTGAACGATACGATACGAAAGTTGAGGTGGTCCCAAGATGCTGGTTCTCTACTGATATTTTTTTATGCTTAGCGTCACGGAAACAGGAAACCGATACCAGCTGCTTAACAATGGACAAAAGGGAACTACGCGATTGTTACTAAATCCTCTAAACGATGGTACTATGGTGCAGTAATAAGAAAACAACAATATCATAATTAAAAGATATATTAAACATTTGACAGATTCAGAACATACAAGATAATTCTAAAATACTAGCAGATGATTAAAGAATATACTTACGAAGGGAAATTTATCGCAAGTTGGTTCATAAAATTACTTCTTTTATGTAGATTTAAAACGCATACACACCAAAATATTTCCAGTATAGTAGCTTACTAAGTTTATATTTTATAACTAACGAGAGAGGGTGATCTAAATTTTATTTAAGTAAATCAACGATAAATATTACTATTGTTGTTGCTTTTCAGATACATGATCTACCACTAGTTCAATTGGCTCACCAAACAATACCACTGATTCCTCTCTTTTAGGCCGGATTACCGAATAAGGTTACTGAAAGTGAAATATTATTACCGGGTTGATGCTACATCGGCTGCCGAATGCGCAAAATACACCTGGACGGTGCACTATATATCTTTCGCAGGTTTCGCAGTCGATTATTTTAGACCTGATGCATTCGAGGTATATTTACATCTATATAATATCAAAAGTTCATTGAAATATTAATTTCGGAACAGGGTGGAAAATGCAAATCTCCACAATTTACGTTCAACTAGAAACTTTTGGAACTCTTTGGAGGATTATCTGGACGACCAGTCTCCGATTGTAAATGCCCGCAGTTATGTTTTTTCGGTAAATCAAGTCTGCTTTTGAAAGTTTACTTTCGTGTAGCCACGAAAGCAAACTTGGCTTATCTTCCTTAGATGGGCCGTAGTCGCGTTCACAAGCAATTTCGTACAAAAATAGCAACACGGTTGAAAAGCTAAGTATTTTTTTTATTGAATGAGAATAAAATTGAAATATTTGTTCCGGAAGAAAGCTACAGAGCCCGTCGAACGCTCAAAATTCACCTGGGCGGTGCAGTTGGTACTTTTTGGAGGTTACAAAGTATATTCCACCATTTCAGATCGGATGCATTCTACGTATATGTACATTTTCTATATAATCTTATTGTTCCTAGCATGTTTTGGGAAAATCTATATCGTAAGTAAAAAATTTGACATCAAATTAAATAATGCAACTAACATTTAGGCAACACAATATTTCTATTTAAAGAGGAGGCAATGGAGAATTGGTGTAAACAAGTAGTATTTAATTTAAAAAAATAGATAGACTCAATGATGCTTCACGATAGACTTCTGCTTGAAGACTGCCTGAATGCTTCATGACGGATGTTAACTCGCCGCCATATTGGGAGATTGCAAAAGCCGTTTGGTTTAACAATGGTCTGGTATAGGTGAAGATGATGACGTAATGCAATGCCTATGTATTACTGAAAGCATCACATAAGGGGTACCATTTACCAGTAATGACTAAACATTGGTTAAGTTAGTGTTTACTTCGATGGACCTGTTTCAACTGTAAATATATGGCGTGGATTCTGTATAGTGTAAATAATAGTAAATTTTTGGTTGTTTCTTTCTCTGGATGCGATGAAATATAGGATATGCATAAAGGAATGTAACAAAATCCCAGAAAACATGAAAAAACTTAATGTGAAGATATTCAAGAAAGCGGCGAAATATTTTAGTGAGAGAAACCTATTAGTGGACCTATGTGGAAGAATTACTCAAGTCAAGATTGGTTTTTTTAATATAATATGAACTGTATATACTTGTATGCACAGAAAAATTATTGAGACTTGATTTTTATATACAGATTACACTTCTGCCTGCAGTAAAGGTTGAAGCATTTGACAAAAAATTTTGCTTTTTTACTATATATAAAGGTACGAAATTGACTCTGATTATGTCAAACTGTTTTTGAGCTATAGCCTTTTTCGGCGTTATAGAAAATAGTATTTGTAGGTACAGTGCAGGTAGACACAGGGAAGTGCTTAGATGGTGTGGGTGAAATACGAAAATGGAGAGAATGGCATGTGTGTAAAGTAACTAGAAGCTTCAAAAGTTTGCCGTGATAGGGATAATGGTGAAGGCTTATTGCTATCAGTGCTCACCCTACTCCCGTGTAGTTATAGTTATTGTTTTTCAATTGAGCATTATTCGTATCGGATATTACCATTTCTTAGAAGTATGTACCTACTATTTGAGAAATATAGTTGACTGGTTTTGTAAAATTAAAAAATCAGCCAATCAAACTCTATGCGAAAAAGTAAAACGCGGTTGTGGTAGGACAGTGATTATTTTGAAAAGTTGGTAGTACGTAGAGAAACGCTCACCTCTAATAACTTTTCTATTGTAACTGTAAACAACTAACAATGGCGGCTGCGGATGTTGAAAGGCCTCAAGTAAGATATTGTTTATATTTTGATTAAATTTGCTTACACAAACA
Source organism: Sperchopsis tessellata (assembly GCA_033557685.1). NCBI lineage: Eukaryota > Metazoa > Arthropoda > Insecta > Coleoptera > Hydrophilidae > Sperchopsis > Sperchopsis tessellata. The sequence continues at coordinate 11,303 of JAWQRN010000355.1, forward strand.
GTCCAAAACGTGACACAATTTCAATTTATTTTATCATAGGAACAGGTTCATGGATTTTTTTACTTATTTTATATCATTGAAAACTTGGGCGTTGTCTGTGCATTTCCTAAAGTAGTACATATTATTTTAGGCCATGGAAAACGAAATGAGGAATCTGAAACTGGCAGGCCACGTCGGATTTGATAGTTTACCTGATCAACTTGTGTCTAAAAGTGTACAAAATGGATTTATTTTCAACATAATGTGTATAGGTTTGTTTTTTGTTTTAATGCATTAGTTTTCATATTGATTTGTATATTGTTTTCAGGAGAAACTGGTCTAGGGAAGTCGACTTTGATGGATTCTCTTTTCAACACAAATTTTGAGTCTACACCAAGTCCTCATTCTTTACCAACTGTCAAACTTAAGGCCCACACTTATGAATTACAAGAGAGTAATGTTAGACTTAAGGTAACTTACAGTATATGTTTACAGACCTCGCGTACTATAAGTAAAATTAAGCTAACAAATCATTAAAGAAACTTTTGAGAAGAGATATATCATACATTTGATAATTTTTTATGTCTAATATAATAGTTTACGTACTTCACTGCAATCAGTGTCCATTCCTATTATTCCGACATTGTAGGATCATTTAAAGGAATGTATGTTGTCATGGGAGTAATGCCTCGAACTGTAATTACTCTTAGAAATTGTAGTCCTTATTTAAAAAAAATATCTATTTGATTTTCCATAAAAAAATTAAACATTTTGAGTAAATTTTGTTATTTGAAAAAGATGTGAAATGGAAATGTGTTTACAGATTCTGAAAATTCTTCAAAATAAAGTAGTAATAGTAAAAAGGAAAATATTGAATTTTTCAGTGTTTTTCATTTTTTTTTCCGAAATTTTTTCATGTAGACAATTTTTATCAATGGATTATTATTGTGTATAAGAATACGTAAATGTGCCAAACTTAAACCTATCCACTATGTGTTAAGATAACCGAGATCTTCATGTAAAGAATGTATGGGACAACTGTACAGTGGCCAGAAAAATAACACTCGGTAATATTAAATTCTTTGTGTACATTTTTGTCTAAACCAAAACTAGAAATTTATATTTAGTGAAATAAGCAATAATAGAAGGAAGAATATGCTCATAAGGCAAAATATGGATATCCATGTATCTTCAGGTTTTCCGAGAGATAACCATGTGTTGGTTTTTTTTTTCCTGACATTTCAGACATATTAATACACCTATCTCTCAAAAGGCTAGCTATCGTCAGATGAAACAACATTATCAAGTATCTTACTTGTTAGAAGAAAAATAATGAATTCTTCTTCTCCTTCAGCCTTGGTTTGTTGCTCGTAGTAGAGCATAGGCCTCCTTCATACATTTCCATTTGTTTCTATCCTGTGATAGGATAGACATATTTTTCAACTATTTCGATGGGTGTTTCTTCAATCTTTATTTGTTCACTGGGTACAAGGTTGGTCACCATTATAGTTTTCCCATTGTTGATCTTTAACCCAATTTGTGCCGTACGTTGCAGTTGTTGCAGCATCTCTTAGGCTTCTCCTAGGTTGTCTGATATAAGACCATTATCATGCGCAAATCAGAGGTGGCTAAGTTTTTGTCCGTTGATGAATTCCCTTATTTTCCCAGTCCAGTTTTTTAAACGCTTATTCCAGAACTGCTATGAACAACTTGGGTGACATACCGTCCCCCTGCCTGACTCCTCGCCCTATTTTAATCTCTCTAGTATTAGAGTAGGATAATTTGGTATATCTGTGATCGATCCTGCTGTCTTCCAGCACTCTTAGAATGGCAGCTATTTTCACAGTGTTAAATGTCTTATGAAAGTCGACAAAAATAAGGGCTAAGAGGCGGATATTTTCTATCAATTTCTCAATCAGAGTTTTAAAACATTGTAGATGAATGTTAGTTCCGTTGCCTGAGCGGAAGCCTGCCTGCTCCTTCGACTGGTAGAAGTCGAGTCTTGTATCTGTATATGGGCATAGAGTTTAAATAGGTGGTTAAGTAAGCTTATCGGTCTATAGTTTTCGAGTTGTAACTTATCCCCTATTTTGTGAAAGAGGATAGTAATGCAATTGTTCCACTTAGAGGGGATGTTTCCGTGTATGCATCGGTTGAAAATATGTTGAATTTTTGAAATTAGAATTTGTCCTCCCAGTTTCACATCTTCCGAAATAATACCATATTTTGATACTGTATCGGCTGTTTAGTCGTAAGATAGCAAATACAACCCTAGTGGATATTGCTTCAACGGTCTTGTGTATGTAGAAGCCGACACGTCCTCTAACTTCATGCTGTTCTTCAGCGTGGTAGAATGTCTGACTGGATTTTAGGGTCATCAAGTTTCCCCTTTCCTTCATATTTCGCTGATTCCAAGAAAGAACTAATGGATGCAAATTAATTACAAATTACACGAAACAAAATAAAGATGTAAGAAATGAAACCTTTAAGTTTCTAAGGTATTTTTATTTGAAACCTTAAGCTGGAATTACTTGAGAGATTGACATCATTGCTTTATTGTATTAAAGTGATTACAAAATATCTTACCCGGGAAATAACTAAATCCATTTATTATGCGTTTTTCCATAGCATTGCTACCTATGGAATTCAGATATGGAGATTGGTTCCGGAAAATTTCAAACTGCAAAAAACAAGAAGCATTTGTGGTTTGCGACTACCTGATAGTAAACATTACTTCATTGATCTAAACATAATAAGTCTACCATCTTGTTATATATTCTCCTGTCTTCAATACTTACACACAAAGAGATCAATATGTGACGAACTCTGATTTCGTTAACTATAATATGAAAGCATGCTAACAAGCTGTCTATTCCCTATCACATAATATAGAAGTTTCAACATGGTATAAACCACTTATCAATTAAAATGTGTAATAAACTTTCCAAGGAAATAATCGAAAAAGAATTTAAAATATATATGACAGGAATTCAAATAAATTGTGTGTTTTGCAACATAGAAGAATCTTTAGACAGAAAGAATATATGTGTTTGTTATTAGTTTTGATTCATTATTATTTTTATATTTCAAAAATATCAAATATTTTGTAGGATAACCTTTCCTTTTTATACCTTACTGCTATGTATAGTATTAATTAAACGACTATCGATCAAAGTTTCTCTTGCATTAATATCTTTCTAATGGATTTAAATTGGGTCTAGCATATAAAAATAACCTTAATAGGTTATCAACTTATAAACTTAGTACAGTAAAAAGACTTTATACAGTAATTATTTTCTGAATGTCTGCAAAGTGCATTAAAATGATTATAAAGGTGTAAAAATGGCGTTAAATAATTATTGTTCAATTATATTATTGCATATTGATTTATTTGTACAATCATTCTGTTAAGATGAGAGAGATAGACAAGTATCTCTGCTTTAACAGTGTAATTGCAAAACTGTATAAAGAAAAATATATGTTTTTGACTACAACCTTTGTAGTATTAGAAACTTACCGTCGTAGAGTAGTACAAAATTAAAACATGGCTTTCATACTTAAATTACAGCATTTTTTACCTACTAGAAGTCATTCTTTTAAAATCATAGCAGCAAAAATTCACATCGGCTTTTATTTATGTATTTCTGACACCTAGTGTGTAAATTGTAAGTTTATATAAACTTCAAATGTCAATTACTTGATATGACAGTATGTGGTACAGCGCCATGCAGCAAAGGAGCAACCACGTCTTTGTTGGATTAATTAGATCAGAGGTATGAACATTTGAAACTTTATCAGTAAGTACAGAAAACAAGCATATCTATTATCACCAATCTGATTGTCGTGACCCGAGACTGGCATCTGGTACTTTTCTCAATGTAACCTTCATCACCCAGGTCATCAAAAAGACGTAGTACTTTTATCTGGATCTCTCACATCTACACAACTCTTAACATAGATTCATAATCACTGGGAAATGGAATTTGAGCTACTTAAAAATGCATATGCACTTATGTGAATGTATAAAATAATTTTTATAAGATGCAAGTAAAATATTTCAATATAAAAAAAAAAATCTTACCATTTTTCTCTTTCAACAATTTTTAAATTTGTTTGTTTCTTGTTTCCCACACTTGGAAATTTCGCCGCATCCAGTATTCCAACTGGAATGCGGTTTTTTACGTGCATCTTCATTTATCTACAATACAAGGAACCCACAGTTTTATATCTCTCCCAGAAGACTAGCACCATAAAGACTTTTCCCTAATCACAAAAAACTGTCCCTGGGTCTCGAATCCGAGACGCCACTTAGTAGCTAGTACTTAGCTACTGAGCTAACGAGACGGCTCATTTTTAAATTTCTTTGTACATTTACATATACAAATAAATGTTTTAGTGTTGACGTGTTTTGAAAATCTGAAAGCATTTTTTTTAGAGGAGAACTTAAAAAATAAAATGAATTTAATGTTTTGGGACTAATTTTTTTTTTATATATTAAAATCCATATTTAACTAGCACCGCATTGATGAATGTGATAAATGTCTAGAAAATATATCTGTCACGCCGTGTTAAAATATCTTTTCACACATATATGTACACAGACCCACACCAATTTTATTGACACAATTCCAGGATTTTTAGGTCGTCCCCTTGCTCTAGGCGTTCCAGGTATCAAAACGAAGACTCTTTTTTGTACTCTGTCCCTGTCTTAGCAGGTGCCAGAACCATTTGAGTCTTCGCGCTTTCATGAAGCGTATGCCGTTTTCTCCTGCAATTAACTTGTCCAACTCGTGATTATACTGAGTACGGTACTACCTTTGCAAATAGCTCCGTATATTTTGTGAAGAGTTTTCCTCTCAAACACAAGCAGTGCATTCTTGTCCGGAGAAGTTAGGGTCCATGTCTCTGCTCCGTAGGTAAGAACGGTTCGAATTAGCATCTTACATTTTCATTTTCACTGAAGGAGAGAACAACGCTGACCGAAACAACATTAAATGATCATGGCAGCTTCAATACGTTCTTTAATTGTATATGTCATCACGTTCCAGGAGTTACTTAATGGTATACCTATAATAATATAAGTTGGTGCTTGCTTTTTTAACATTTCTGTATACCAATCTGCCAGTAATTATAAGATAAATATAGAGAATAATAAAATATCAAATGCATCAACGAAGCTACATTACAAGTAACATTGTTGATGTGGAGTCAACATCAACACATTGATTTCCGAATCCTTTTTTTTTATATGTTATCTTTGCTTTTTACCAATTTTACTTTACCCATTCGCGAGACTTACCTATTCGAATGCAGCATGCTTTCATTATTCATATTTAATTCCTACTTTCAATCCACATTGTTCAATATTGATGCTTTAATGTGATTAGCCAATCTAGTTTTACAGCACTTTATATAAGCAATTAGTTCTTTCAAACCTTAACAATGTTCTATTAAATGTAATAGACTTCCACGGTTAGTATCTGTATGAAATGTCCCTTACAACAGTGGACGAAACTTCGGCATTGGTCAGAGCCTCTATATGGTTTCCACCCGGAAACAACATTCATAGCTAGAACGACTACAGTTCTATACATACTAATTTCTTCAAAATTTTTGATCTATAGGGTCATCCCCATTCACCATGAAACTATAAACCGTTCTAACCCTTTTATTGTTAAATCTCATCCATTTTGTTTTTTTTAGAATGAAAGTTTAAATTTATTCTATTCGAATGACATACCACCAGTATTTGAACTAAAAAAAATAAAAAAGATGATTGACTGATTGGGTTTGTGAAAATTTAAGATGTATACCATATTTCTAAACTATTTTCTAAGTTAATACTGATATAGTATAGAGATCCATACACTTAATATTCAATATCTTACAAAACAAATGATATATAATACATATGCATTATTCATTTATTTCCTTTGGTTACATTCATTGTTTATAAGTCTGTTTCAGAGACTGTACAATTAACATATATTTGTATTGAAAGTGTCGAAAGGGCAACGATATATAAAATTTAAATTACATATGTAATTCTGAATTATCTGTGAAGTAGATATATCTCTACATTATATAAAACAAGAAATCAGAGAATAGTATGTTGTACATGTCATTACAGTGCTTTTAAATGATCTTATAGGTTATAGTTATCCAGTGTATATGCTCTATGTCTAGAACCAACTTTTAATGTTTTTTTTTTATCTAGATAGTTTCTGATTTTCTAGACTACCTCTTACTCCTTTTTTGATTCTAATATTAACATCATAACATGGTCCTCTGTTTCTTAACTTCCCAACAGGCTGCTATTGTCTGCTATTCAATTATTCTCTTTATATTATGTATAATAAAAAAAAAATCTAAATTATTCATGTAATTACTATAAAAATTTATCATAAACAAAACAAACCTTTACTTCTTCATTTCAATGATTTAAGATTGTTAAATGAAAGTGATTTAGTTTGTCAGCTAAAATCATTATTACAATATTTATAAATAATTTATTTGTATTTCAGCTTACAATAGTGGATACTGTAGGATATGGTGACCAAATAAATAAAGAAGATAGTTTTAAAGCCATTGTTGATTACATTGATGCTCAATTTGAAAACTATTTACAAGAAGAGCTAAAAATTAAGCGATCACTCTCAGCATATCATGATAATCGCATACATGCTTGTTTATATTTCATTTGTCCAACCGGACACGGACTGAAATCAATCGATCTCGTTTGTATGAAAAAGCTTGATCAAAAAGTAAACATCATTCCTATAATTGCCAAAGCAGATACAATTTCCAAAACAGAACTTCAAAAGTTCAAGTCCAAAATAGTATTAGAACTTCAAAACAATGGAGTACAAATTTATGAGTTTCCAGTAGATGATGACACTGTTTCAGAAATTAATACAAATATGAACACTCACGTACCATTTGCTGTAGTTGGCAGTACTGATTTTGTGCGAGTAGGGAACAAAATGACTCGTGCAAGGCAATATCCTTGGGGTACGGTGCAAGTTGAAAATGAAGGACATTGTGATTTTATCAAGTTACGTGAAATGTTGATCCGCACCAATATGGAGGATATGAGGGAGAAAACACACTGTCGTCATTATGAGTTGTATCGGAAGAAGCGTCTGGAGCAAATGGGATTCAGTGATGTTGATGCTGACAATAAGCCTATCAGTTTCCAGCAAACTTTTGAAACTAAACGCTCAAATCACCTACAAGAGTTACAACAAAAAGAAGATGAGATGAGGCAGATGTTTGTGGTTCGAGTGAAGGAAAAAGAGGCAGAATTGAAGGACGCTGAAAAAGAGGTATATTTTATTTTACTTTTTAAACATAAACCACCACCCAGGAACAACTGTCATACAGATAATAACCCCGTGCAAATCTATTACATTTGTATAGACCAAATATGCTTTTGTTTTAGATTTAATTGCAATGTTTCATATTTACTTTGGAAATTTTGAAAAGCTGAAGTTAGAAAATTACTAGATAAAAATAATGGTGCCTAACTTATGTAAAATTTACATAAATGAATTATGAAAGGTATATTTTTCTGAGAAGCTATTTCCATCTCAAAAAAATGCGCTTGTAGTCATTATATATTATTTAAATAAACTATGTTGGTTCCCAGTTCTCTTTTCGAACCATATTTAACCATGATAACGTGTTAGAATGAATCAGAAGTTCATAAATTAGAGAAAAGCAAAGTATTAAAGAAAAGTGTATGAGGACACCACTCAATTAAAAGACCAATAATTATTTATTAATGTAATGTTAAATAATACTTCCTTATAAATATTTACCATAACATAGCATTTTTTCAATTTAGTAAGTCCACAAGCTGTTCAATTCACAATTATTAATGACAGGTTAATTTTAAAAATAAACAATAGTTGTCAAACAAAAGTAGGTCTTGTTACTTTAAAAACATGACTTATAATTCAGTAATTATATGACAACACGCACTCCATTATTTTTTTATCTCTGATATACATATATTGTCAGCTTACTGCCAAAACAAGATAACTTCATTTTGTCATAAATTATAATACGCTTAAAACCTAGTTAAGTATATTCTGCTATAACCAGGCAGGTTATAAAGACTTTGTGGGACATGCTGTAGACTTGTACAGTATTTAGATATATGATAATTGCAGTGCAGTATATGCAAAGGTAAGCAAACAAAAGGTATTGCTTTGAATTGACGATTTTCTAGTCATGACAGTAGTCGATAACCTAACATGTCATAAGTGGGGATGTACATGTACAGCCTATTAGTGATTTATTACTGAAATATTGTTATATTTTAATTTCAAAAATAATAATACATACATTTATGTGCAAAAAATTAAATTAGTGCCTTTAATTTATAATTAAAAGTTTATATTCTAAAAATTATACTTTAAGCTATCATGAGTTATTGTGCACATAAAATTCACGTTGGGCGATTATGAAATTCATAATTGATTATCTATTATTCCAAAATAATCGATTATATTGATTAATCGAAAAAATTAAATAATAGATTAATCAATTTATCAAATAATCAATTATTTTATAATATCAAAATTCGAAATTAATATTTTTTCTGTTTGCACATTTTTCTTGAAACATAATAGAAAAATAACCCAACTTTATAAAAATTGTACCGTATTTGACATATTTTAACTGTTAAATTAATTGTACATTTAGAATTATTTGCTGCAATTTTATTACACGTTCCTTCATTTACACGAATTGCATGTTTCCAAATTTGAACTTATCGAAAAATCGATTTCTCAACTAATAGTTTAATCAGTTAATTAAATTACTTTCTTCTAAGTAATCAAACTTTCATTAATCGATAAAATAATCTATTAATCGATAATAATTCCTAGTGCTTGTAGTGGCACACATGCAAATAGATATGCCAACAAATACGTAACTATACTTTTGATTATGTTAGTTACAAAGTTATTCTCCTGACTTGTGAATTATAACAAAAGCAATACAAATTTACTTACCTGTTGTAACATTAATTTATACTTACAAAATATTTGTTTCTACTTGTACAGTTTCTAATACCATTTACCTGTATTTTGCTTAAAAAAATTTCCATTTCTTCAGTTGCATGCGAAGTTTGACAAGTTGAAAAAAGATCACACGGAGGAGAAGAAAAAGATTGAAGAAAATCGTAAGAAATTGGAAGATGAACTCATTGAATTTAATCGCAGGAAAGCACAATTCCAAAACAACGCCTCCAGTCATCACACGCTTACTTTAGGTAAAAGTAAAAAGAAATAACTTAAAATGTGTTACAACTCGAATATGTATTTTAAATATCTATTTTATATTTTAAATTTTGATTATTTATATTATAAAGGAAGGCATTTTAGTGTACAATTATTTTTCTTAATTAAAGCTAGATTTACACATTCCATGTAATTTATAAACCAAAAAGAACTATGCAATAACTTTAAAAAATTATTTACAAGTTCACATATTTTTTAATACAACTTGTAAATGTGGCTTAAATTACAATTTAAATTGCATTATCGATAATTCAAATGTATTAGCTAATCATTTATATAGTTAGGTGCACTTTTAATTTAAAAATACATAAACTTATTACTAAAGTAAATAATCTAGGATATATTTTCATGAATGGGACTTGTGTTTTGTGGACTTATGTTTGCAGTTTGTGTGCTTAATTTTTTGCAATTTGTGTTATATATTTATATATATATCTTTTAAATTTAATATTAAGATAGTTAGTTGAACGCTGCACACTTATAAGCATGGTATGTGTTTCAGTTTAATTAATTCAGTCCCCCACAAGTAGCTAATACAATTAACTTACATTGTCTACTTGTGGCAGTCAAATTTTCAATGTTTTGTAGTAGTAGTTTAATAATATTGGCATTTGCCGATATTTCTTTTCATTTTAAATTATGTTTATTCCCAAAATGCTCAGTAAGACGTTTTAAAATGTGAAACTGTCTTTTACGTCATTCATTTAAACGATTTTACAGAGCAGTTTTGATTGGAGAAAGAAGTTACATCCTCAGTGTCACAAGTCCCAGGTTTTAGTCAAGAGCTGGCCTTTTGAAATTTTTATTAAATTTATAACTAATTACATACACCAGTATTATTGTGCATAGAAAAAGATTATATTTAATCTTATGGTGTCACGGTTTCTTTTTTTTTCTTCTATGCAAGTGTACCAAAGTGGTAGCTTGTTAAATTGAAACAAACTCAATTTTTGCTCATGACATATATGCTAATGCACGTTTGTCTTCCTACCAAAGTGTTTTTATTATTGATGTAATTTGTGTATAATTAACTAAATATATTTAAATTTTATATATTCTGTATTTTATTTTCCTTGGATCCATCATTATACAGCAGTCTCTCCAGGTCTTAGATCTTTGTTGAACCTTTTGTAGTAAGTGTATTTTCTGGCTAAATTTTCTACTTTCTTGGGTGTTGATTTTGATCGCCGGGGAAGTGTTTTTGTTTTTTTTTCCTTGCAGTTCTCCTGAAATCATACAATTAATACTTTCAACTTTCTTAGCTATTTATTTGTGCACCAATAAGCAGTGTTTTCTATAATGTTTGTAGTTATGAAGCAGTGTATTATCCTTTCTACATTATGATATTGTCGATATGTGCTTAGAATATATTAGAACATATCAAGTTTTTAATCTTTTAACATCATCTCGTATAAATTGACATGGTAAAACTAAGTAGACATTGCTATATAAATACAAGTTATCATGCGTAGTTTCAAATTAAATCATTAAATATCTCCCGGAAATCTGTGGCCGTGGAAGTCTACGTACTGAATTAAATCATTAAACGTTATTTCTCTCACATGTGCTCATTCTACTTTTATCATGCTCTGGATGGTAAACTATCATTTATATGTCAATCCAATGATAAAATTAATAGTTACTCCTTTACTATATGAGGATGATCATTATTTAAGCTTTGTATAGTTAAGTATATTTAAATGTAGACATCATACATTTTACATCAAATGTATGATTTTCAAACATAAAAGACAATTACTTTATAAGATAGGGGGTTCAATATTTGTAAGATCTATTTGAAATAGTTGCCTTGGAGTTTATAACAAAAAAAATTTGCTGCGCATGTTGCAGCTTAAGCTATTATCCCCAAATATTTGAAAAATGAAATAAATTACAGCTGTGTCACAATATTTTATAGACTTTAGAATCCAATATGTGACTTTCAACTAGTAGATATTTGAAGGTTGCAAGTTTGAATCCAGCTCAAAACAATTATTTTTGTTTCATTAAAATTTATTTAATACATTTAATGAAGAAAAAAAAATTCTAGCATTATGTAATTTTGTTTTAATAATAATTTTATATCTGGGTATAATTTCAAAATATGTTGTATTAAATGTGTCATAGTCCGTAGCGTGCTCTAGCTCTTTGTATTACAGTTTTTCAAAAAGAATGTAAGTTAAAACATGCTGAAATGGATATTTATAATTATAAGTTTTTATTAAAAGTGAAAGGATTAAAAAAAGCTGGAAATTTCATGGAATGAAGTATAACTCCAATTTTGAAAATGGAAGGCTGTGATCATTTACTGTTTAGGAACAAATTTGGTAGCTTATCCTCTTTTTCTTCATATATTCACAAAGGTATAGTTACGCAAAAATGTGCGACTTCAGTTAAATTGTACTAGAAGAGTTGTTTAATTGTGATACATATTTTAATTTTTAGTTTTTAGTGGTCAACTCACCTGTAATAACTTCAACAGTGATATCTTTTTAACAGCTTCTTTGTTAAGTCAAAAGTGATTTTATTTAATCACATACATTTGACTGGTTATTTTGTGAAAGATATTTACATAAGAATAGTATATGTTATAAAATTGGTCTGTACATTTGTATACCAAGTCAGTAAATATGAAACCAGAATTTTTTTATAGAAAATTCACATTTATTATATGAAAATGGTAAAAAATATTTTATTCAAAGTATTGCCCACCGCTAGCTACACATTTTTCCGATTTCTCTGACATTTCTGGATGCCACGCCATAAAAACTGTGGCTCTTTTGAGGCAAACAAATGAAGCGCTGCTCAACAAGTGCGTGTTCCATCAATGCAAATAAGTATTAATCGAATGGAGCCAAGTCTGATGAGTAAGTCGCATGCGAAAGTGTTTGCCAACTAAAAGCCTCATTTGTTTCCTTGACAGTTTTTGCTGTGTGCGATAATGCATTATCATGAAGCAAAATCACTTTCTGTTGCCTCTTTTGATATTCTGGTCGTTTTTCACGCAATGTTTGGTTCAAATCCATCATTTGTTGTCAGTAGCGTTTAGTATTACCAGTTTCGGCAGGTTTTAACAACCCATAGATAACACCCTTCTGATCCCACTAAACACAGAGCATTGTCTTCAGTCCATAGCGATTTGGCCTTGCAGTCGATGTCGCTGGTTTGCTAGGAGTTTCCCACGATCTTTTACACTTAGGATTCTCGAAATATATCCATTTTTCATCGCCAGTCACAATTTGATGGAGAAATGATTTTCTTTTGTACCTGGCGAGCAGCATTTCGCAAGTGGTTTTTCGGTTTTCCTGCTGTTTTTCATTCGGTTCATGTGGAACCCATTTTCCCACCTTCTTGATCTTTCCCATGGCTTTCAAACGTATTAAGCAAGTTTGAGAGCTCTCTTGATAAAATTTAATTATAAGAAACTAATATTATGAAATACATCTGGTATAAATTGCGACAATATTGAATGAAATATTTTCATGAGTCAACTCTTAATCAACAAATTTTTACCATATTAATCAGTTTTGTCTTTGTTCTCGATCCACTAAGATCTAGTTAGGGTGCGCTCATAAGATTTTGATGGGGTGTTTTTTATTAAATTAATACAACAGTGTGTGAAACCTACCGAAGATATCAGCTCGATGACATACAGCTGTTTCAGTAACTGAACAGCGCCTTTGGGGAGTTGAAATCATCAGTAGTCTTACAAGTTAAGGCTTTGTAACACATAAAATATGTAGGTAGAAAAATGTGTCCGCTATCAGTTGTGAGCATTTGTAACATTCCTAGCAGCACTGACGAGATATTAGGAAAATAACTGTGTGTCGTTGAATGACATCTTCGAAAAATTCCGTAAACTTACTACTGATATTATTGGCTTGTAAAAGCATTTCATTTCAACTGATGTGGTCAGTGTAAACACCAAATCTAAGTAGGGCGGGCTTTTATCTACAAGTGCTTGCATTAGATGCTGGAAATCTACATTTTTCTTTAAACTAATAGAACAATTTAAAATGTTAGACCCATGCACAACGTGTTGATGAGGGTGGTGAATTTAAGCTGAAAAGTTATTCATTATTTTTATTTTGATAATAAAATAAGAAATACAACATCTAATGAATTACATTTTTAATCGTATAAAAATATATACAAAATTACATTAAATTAAAATTAGTAAACATAACACAAATTAGTGTAGATACTACACTACAAAAACTACAATATTAATATTTGAACTGCAGGTAAAAATAAAATATTATTATATTAAAGCACTAAGGAACAAGGCTTAAAAAACTCTTTATGATGATCGTTATAATTAGGATGTAGTATTCAGCACTTAGATAATCACAGTTAATGATGGTATTAAAAATATTTACTAATCCCCTCTAGGCCTCGTATTATTATGAAAACATATGTTGTTTTTTTAAGTCTAGTTTCGGTAGCTTGAAGTCGTGAAAGAACTATTTAAAAATTATAATTTTTGTGCATAAGCTTAACGAGTAATCGACTCTCGTGGTGGTGGACTACGATATTTGGCTCGAATGTGCAAATACTTGGAAGCACTAGCTGGTCTTTCTGGTAGAGGCTCGCGTGCCGAATTTCTAGAAACAACTTTCACCTGGCATGGATCATGGCGTAGCAAGAAATGGTCGAGGGTATCCCAGCCTCCACCAACTCTGACCATCATATGTCGTCCTTTCAGTAACTGTAAATAAGAAATTCATTATTACATGGGAGGCATATTTTAAAACTTAAATTTGTTGTGCCTAAATTAAGCAATTTATAGGGATTTCAGGGTTTCTTTGTGATAAAATGAGAACTATGGGTCAAAAAGCATTCATGAGAGGATGGCTGTTATGTACGGGTAAAACGCTCCATCTTATTTTAATGTGATATATTGGTAAAAATCTAGGGTAGAAAACCGAAAACACAAGGTTCGGATGACCTGTGGAGGTCCGAATTTAAACAAAGACAAAAAACTGGTACTGCATAGAATTCAGTATATCAGAAACAAGTGTTCTAAAAATTTATGAAGAATTAAGCATGAAAAAGATATCTGCACAGTGAATTCCCAGATTCCTTATACATGAGTACAAACTGTACAGAAGACAAATTTATCAAGAATTTTTGGATACGTTAGAGGGTGATATATTTTACTCCCAAATTATTACTGGGAATAAGACTTGGATACACTGGGCCCCTACCACTAAACATGAGTGCATGCAGTGTATAAGTACATTCCAATATCAAAAGGCCAAACATCATTTTTAGGGATGTTGAAAGAGATTTGCTTACAGAATATATGCCAGAGGGTCAACTATAGATGAAGAATTTTGTTTTAAGACTTACATTCTAATTATGGATAAATACATCTTTCCTTTATGTTGGAGTAAAGTTCCTACAGTCCTATCATAGTGCGTGCCGTAGGCGTACAGGTGATAATATCACGTCATCTCTATACTACTGCTTAATCAGTGATACGATAAAATAAATGTAATTGGGAAATTACTAGAGTAGATACTAAATAAGAGACCACTTGAAGAGATAGGAAAGAGGGGGGCTGCACTGGCATGCAGTACAGCTTCAGGAAAGGAAAAGTTTCCATTGATGCCATAGAAAAGGTTCAAGAGATAGCTGTAAAGTCAAGATCTAGAAATAAAGAAATCGTAGCACTGGTTACACGTTGATGTGCAAAAAGCTTTGAATTCTACTCCCTGGCTGAAATTATAAATGAACTAACAACAAAGCAGGTTGTACCGTACCTTATAAAACTTATGTCTAGCTATCTTGAGAATAGGTTAATACTGATACGAGAAAATCTAAGTATGGATATGAGATATGATATGAGAGGACAGATAAGAGATTGAAGAAAATATGGAATAAGTAGTGGGAAAAATTGGAAGTTGGATTGAAAGAAAGGGGTTAAAATTGGAACGCTGAAGACTGTTGTAGTGAGAACTACCAACATGGAAGTGGAAAGCCAGGAGAGTCTCAAATATCTGGGAATAGAGCTAGGACACTATATGGGTTTCCACATTAAATAAGTCAAGAAAAAAGCTGATAGAGCAGCAGCAACTCTTAGCCGCCAAATTCTAAACACTGGAAGCCTCAAAAGCCGGACGCTGAAAGGTAAGCACTTGCATGGAACAGATGGTGGAGGAAGTATAGAGGAAGGCTGCGATAAGAATACCTGACGATATCGACAAGGGCAGTGCAGGTACTAGCGGGAATTATTCCCATACACCTGGTGACAATGGAGCGCACATATAAAACGGATGCTGATTAGAAGTAACAATATGCAGAAGCAAGCGAGAGGACAATGGAAAAATGGGGGGTAGAATGGACACAAGAAGGAACAGTCAAATGGACAAGGAAACTTATCCAGAATGTAACATCCTGGGTTACGTGAAAACTCGGAGAGGTGCGTACCACCTACCCAGTTTTTGAGCGAAGTCAGTGACAGATGTGTGTACTGTACAAAAACAAGTACCTCAGAACATAATTACTGAAGTGTAGTAGATGGAGAACAATAAGGAAGGAGGCAGAACAATAAGGAAGGAGGCAGAACATAAAGTAGGCGAAGAACTGACAATTTAGCACAGAATAAAATATATGCTACACAGTGAGGGAAAGTGGAAGGTGATAGAGCATATAATAATGAAAATGTTAAGACCAAAGAAGAAGAGTATGATGTGATAAGAAGTCAAAACTTAAGCCAGAGATATGATAGGGACGGTGAATATGTATAAATGGAACTGTGTCGAATATCTTAGAAGGCAGGTGGATCATCGATGGTTAAAGAATTAACCTTATGGGATGTGAGAGATAACGTAAGGTCAAGACAAAGACTCAGTGACAGGTGGGACAGCAAACTTAAAAATTGTTTTGGAGTCATGTGGATGAGAAGGACGTACAGCTGTGGAGAGTGGAAGGAACTTGTGGAGGCCTTCGTCTAGCAGTGGATGAATGATGGCTGATTATGATGATGCTGATAATAATATGCCTATTTAAATAAGCACATTGCAGGTTTTCCTGTGCACCGATGAAGGTTTCAGAAACCTCTTTTTGAAGAGCTTGTAAATCCCCCAAAAATTTAAGAAAGGTATAATTGAGTACGATTTATCAACAATGTATTTAGGGTCAATGATGTGATACGTCCCCATGAGAGTACTATTTTTGCCATCTATTGCATGTAACACCTTCATATGTCTAACTGGGATTGTTTTCCACTACTACCTTTGAGTTCTTGATTTCCGTCATACCTTAATGTGTGGCCGAAGTCCTATTATATTACATTCGTACATACATGAGAAAAAGGAGTCAAATTCCAAAAGGTGTCCAAATAGCTGATAGGGTGTCAAACATATTCCTTCCTAGTCAATTTAGTCGAGAAATAATTTTCATAATATTCCATATAGTTCTCCAACATTTTTTAACATTCCACAATAAAATTTCTGTTTAATTTTCTATTATTTTTCCAAATTTTTTAAAAATTAAATAAATTTAGCAAAAATCTTGACAGTTAATCTTAACAGTTAATTTTGACAGTTGCTGTCAACTTGTTCCTTCAAGGTCAGCTTGTCATGGAGGTCAACTCTAAGATACTTAACTTTTCTAGATGGTTGCACTGGTGTATCAAAAACTGTTAACTGAAACATTCCTACTTCTCATAAAATGCAGGGGTTTTGTCTTAGCAGGGTTGACTGAGAACCCATGTAAGGTGTACCAGAGTTGGACCTTCCGTAAAGTCTCCTAGGTGAGTAGTCCACGGAAACTTCCCAACTGTGAGGATTGTCAGGTCGTCAGCATATCCTCGGGTGTAGTATCCTTCAATATGTATTTTGGAGGTAAGCTTGCCACTAACTAGGAACCACAGTAGGGGTGACAGCACTCCTCTTGTGGACAACCTTTACCAACAGTTACCTTTTCCATATCATACATATTTCCATAGAAAGTCAGCAGTGATGTGACGATGTTTCATGATTAGAATTTTTTGCTTCCTTGGCCGTACATGAATGTATTATTTTAATATTTGATTAAATCAAATATCGAGCAAACCGGCCAAGTCAATATATTAAAAACGCATCGAAAAATTTAGGGAAACAAGCTGAAATTGTAGTGGACATGTGTTTCCGTCATTAAGACGTCATCAGCACTGCTCTTGTTAGTAATTAGCTGTACCCCACATATTACGAATACATATTTGATTTCTTGTATATATGCTTTGAGATTGTGAGTGAACATATGGCAGCATTGAAACATTGCGATAGCTCTCATAATATGCTCACTCATGATCTCAAAGCATATAAACAAGGAATCCAATATGTATTCATATGTGGCGTAAAGCTAAATCCTAACAAGAGCAGTGCTGATGACGTCTTAATGACAGAAACAGGTGTCCACTGCAATTTCGGCTTGTTTCCCTTAATTTTTTGATGCGTATTTGATTTCTGTATTTAATATATTGACTTGGCCTGTTTGCCCGATAAGTAATTTAATCAAACATTAAAATAATTCATTTATGTACGGCCAAGGAAGTAACAAATTCTTATTCTAATGCGAAAATGGCAATTTCGTGTAGATTAATATCAAAGTTATGTAATGATTATTCAATTGCAACATTAAAACGTTGCGATACCTCTCATAATATGCTCACTCACGATCTCAAAGCATATATTGACTACACCCTCAGTATTAAGCAAAACATCCAGAGCCAGTCCTCTGTCTCGAAGCGCTTAATACTGTGATGAAGGGCTGTTTCAGTAGATTTCCCAGCCTGGTATGCCAATTGTTTCTTTGTAGAGAAGATTCTCTAGAAACTCCTCTATTATGTCTATCAACCAATCTCTTCAAAATCTTAAAAAAAATAAGGAATAGCTGATTGGTCAAAATGTGCCTGATCGTATGTCGAGTTAGAAATAACCATAAAAAGTAGGATTGTTTCCTAAATTCAGAATTTCTCAATCAGCGCTGAAGATATTCAAGCAATGATCTTTTTTGGTTAACATTTGTACCCTCCCCCACTGCATAGTGCGACATCCCATCAGTAGTGCTAACTGCTCAGTCCTGCAGAAGTTCAGGTTCATCATCTTTTGGAAGGAGGTGGTACCACTGAGTCTTATGGAATATGAATGAATAACCTGTTTTACCACAATTAAATCTCTGAAACAGGACTCAGGTGTTAGCCAATATTCAACATAAGCTTCTGACAGCTATAAGAAAATTTTATTTTTGTGTAAAAATAAAAAAAATTACTTATGTTTCTATTTTTATTCATACACTAGTTAGATTTTGAGTTATCTGGGATATTTTATTATTATTAGCTTGTTTTCTTGCTATTGATTGTGGAGAAAGTATTTCAATGTCTTTGTTAATTTAAATGTCGTTGATTTTTTGCTTAAATGCATAGCTTTTTTCCTAATTGCCATAGCAGGAGTGATTAATTAAATGGCGGGTCAAAGATTGAGCTATGTTTGGTATAGCATGAGTCAAAATGACAGCTAAAAATCACAGTTCAGTATTTTTAAGTGGCTTATTTGACTCATTTTTAATTTTTTGGATAAAAAACAGATCATTATGTTATTAAAGCTATATTTTAAACATTAGTTGATTTGAGTACTGGAAATTTTATTTCATTTGATTATGTTAGTATGAAATACCAGTACAAAACTAATACATGAAAAGTATTTTTGGTAATTTCAAGATAAAGCATTTTTATATATAATTATTATACCAAAGGAGAAACTTACCCTTACAAATACATTTCGACCGGCAATGTTGTACTTTCCTTCACCGACCTTCTTAACCCTAAGTTTGGAACATTTTCCATTGGCACAATTGCAATTTCTCTGCATGAGTCTGGTTGCAGCTTGCACTTTTTTGTCAAGCTCTGTAAGAGTGTCTCCACCAGGTCCAACAGTTATTTCAGAGTCAATATCTAAGTCAGGATCTTCCCCACTTCCACGAGACCACTCATCTTCTGTGTTATCACTTGGAACCCCATCGCTAGCACCACTTGCTGTTATGCCAGGTAGGGAGATAAGTTTTCGAGTATCACTATTAGCACCTTGGTCTGAAATGAGTACCATATGAGGACCAGTATTCCATCGAGAATATGTATTAGTTGAAATGGCAGATGAAGAGCTAAAAATTATAAAATATACTTTTTTGTGGTAGTTTTGGCATATTTCAAATATATATATATATATATATATATATATATATATATATATAGAAAAAGTATATGTCTGATATTTATATTTATTT
>JAWQRN010000019.1:0-52448 GCA_033557685.1 Sperchopsis tessellata
TACAAATTAAAATGCTGTGATTGCTCAAACGTTTATATTGGCCAAACAAGCTCAAAATTAAAAATAAGAATTAAAGGTCATAAATCAGACAATCGTATAAAACCTAATAGTACAGCACTTACGCAACATATTTATAGATTAAAACATTAAGTAGATTATGACAATATTCAAATTTTAGATCAAGAAGAAAATAAAAGAAAAGATTAATTAGCGAAATGTTGCATATTTTAAGAAATTCAGATACTTTAAGTTATAAATTAGATACACAAAAATTATCAAATAAATACAATACAATCACTAGAAATTATAAAATTTAATTAAACAAGTAACCTATGTTTAAATTACTAGCTACAACAAATATACAAAACATTATTTAAAAAAAATAATATTTACTTTTATATTTACAAATTTTTGAAATATATATAAACCAAGATTTTAAATACTTAGGAAAGGTATACACAATTTATTTCTGTTAAACATAATTTTTATTTAACAAATGTCTGCAGCCTACAGGCGGAAAATAGTAAATCCGCCACTGCTACTTGTTAGATATTAAAGGAACAATTCATTTGCGTAGGCAATTTAAGAAAATAGTAGGATTCTTGATCGCAACCACTAAGAACAGAGTAGCCGAACATATAAAAATTCACACACCAAAAAGCTAACCAACCTAATGCAAAAAAAAAATGCGGAAACCAAAATAAAACTAAACACAATAAACACAGACCAACCTTCTTTCAAAGAATTCATAACATGACTGACATAGAACTAATCGAATCCGAACAAACATTCCTAGCATACGGACCAAAACACAATACACACGACAAATACAATAGAAAAATTGAAACAATTATTCACGTCACGGAAAATTCTATCCAACAATTATCTGAAGAACACCAAAACAATTAAGAAACACAGCCCCATACGAAATTGTCAAAATTAAACCGAAATCAAATCACTCAGACATAAGTACAAAACAAGATAAAAAAATCAAGTTACAGCATAATAATGCCATCATAACAAAAGCGGACAAAGGCAACACATTCGTTATAATGAACGAGTAGACGAACATTGACAAAACAGAAACATGCAATACATCAACTGGCAGCAGCATAATAAGCATAGACCCCACGTCATAATTCCATAGACAAATCGAGCACATAATAACCGAACTCGAAATCCCAATAAACCAGAAATGTCTATTTCACAACCCGATATACGTGCACCAAATATGAATGGAGTACCCAAATTACATAAACAGTATATCCCTATGCGAACTTTAGTTTCTCACACCTCCGTCTCAGCCTATAAAATATCTAAATACTATGCTAACACTCCGAGAACTACTAAATTTGCCTAATAAATATAATATCAAAAACACAATAGACATAGCCGAAATTTTACAATCAACTAAAACCACCCCTTGTACAAATATAGTTTCCTTTGACATCACAAGATTATACACCAACATACCTATAAATGAATCTCTCCAATTAATAGAAATAGCTCTACTTCAAAACAACAACCCCATATCCAACACACAACTGATAATAAAACACTTAACTATCATCCTCGTTCAAAACTACCTTTAGTTCAACAACAAAATATACATACAAAAAGATGGACTGGTCATGGGCTCCTCCCTCTCCAGCATCATCTCCGAAATATTCCAACAGACATTTGAAAAAATGCATATGCATCGACAATTTTTCCACACAAGACGCAACAGACATACTCAACATACTCAATACAACGCACTCCAAATTAAACTTTACCATTGAAATAGAAGAAAATCATTCATTCAACTGTCTTGACATTAAACTAACCACTTACCCGACAAACCTACATTTTAAAATATACCGGAAACCAACATATACTGACGCAATTATATATAATTCATCCAACCACCCTAAATAACATAAAATGACCTGCTTCAACTCACTACTAAACAGATTAAACACCAGCCCCAAAAAGAAATTAGAACAATAGAATATATAGCGAAAAATAATGGATACCCCATAAATACAATAACAAACCAAATATACCACAAACAAAAACCAAAACACACGACAACCAACAACAACATATGGCTTACCTTTACATATACTGGTCCCCAAATATTTAGAACTATCAAACTTTTTAAACAGCATGATGCCAAAAGTGAATTTAGAACCACAAATAACACAATCAATACAACCATCTAAATACAAATAATAGTGACATTTTCACAAAATCCGGCATATACAAACTAACTTGCCCCACATGCAAACATTTTATATAAGAAAAACAACAAGGTCATTTTATCAAACATATAATGAACACCTCAAAGTCTATTAAAAGTCTTTTCACAACATATTAGAAAATAAGCATTCAATGGATACCATAATTAATTTAATGACAGCCATAAATATAAAAGAGCAATATATCACTCATAAAGGCTATTACAAATTTAGAACACAGACCTAGTCCGAAGAATAAACATCTGGCCGACAAACATACACATCCTCCCCTACCCAAATCACCCTATTTCATACATCCCACAAACACATACCTGTTAAGAAGTTTTACACAGAACGCCAGTGTACTATCAGCCACTAACAGGAGCTAACAGCCTGAAGAGGGATTCGATCCCGAAACGATCGTAGCACGTAAGTATTTCTTGACTAGCACTTGTGAGAGCTACATGTAATTCTATTATTAGCACTTTTTAGAGCTAGTCGGCACCTACAACTAGCACTTTTCAGAGCGAACTAAAGAGTGACCCTACTTTTGTAAGAAATTAAAAACAATTTTTTGATAACACGTCTAAAAGACAAACAGTTTATTAACATCGAAACTGCCTCAAAACTCACAATTTACAACTCTGTGTCTACTAAGTTATACTGCTTGCCCAAGTTACACAAAGAGGGCATATTGTACCTAAACTGCCCTATACTTTACCTTTTGTATTTCAATATGTGGATGATTTAATCATGTCCATACCTGTGGACACTAATGATCTAGTGTTAGATACATTTAACCCATATAACCCCCATCTTGTTTTCACTATTGAAATAACTCTGTCCCAAATTAAATAAAAAGCAGAATGTTGTCCTTTCACAAAACTGTTTTATTTTTAGCGACCTTTCAGGTTATCATCAAGTTCAACGAGTGTTCTGCGCAACGTGAACACTGCACTAGTGCAATTTTTAGTACATAAAAGAAAAATAACATATATTTGAATACAAGTTTAGAACTTAGGTAGCCGAAAAAGCTAATAGATATTACAGAATATATATTGGTTCGAGCATAAACGGGATAATGAAACAATATTCAACACAAACTGATAAGGTTGGTAACAGTCTCTTTTAAAATCAGCAACTTGTATTAATACTAATTAAGCAAACTGGATTCAAATTATAAAAGATCTCTTCTCTATAAAAATGTAGAATCGAATTTATGAAATACGAGAAAAGTTGTGGCAGATGGACTTTTTCTATCTTTTTTGTTTGAAGATTTCGTTTATTTTCTATGTTGACCTCATTAGGTATCTAATCTTGTTGAGTAAATATTGGCTGTATTGCTTCTAGCATAACAAAGTAATTAACGACAATAAATGGGAACATGTTTGCATCAGTGGAACACTAAAAGCCCGTAAAGAATTCGGTGGTGTAATACAGACCGCGCCCCAAACTCCAGAGAAACGATGGACTACTCTAAATTTGATTTATTTTTTGCGTAACTGAAAATCATTTTATTTAGCCACGAGAATGTTGTGTGTGTGTCTATCAACGGAGAAAGTAGACGCGCTCGCAATCGAAAATGAGAGAGATAGGTGTTCTACTCTATCACAACGAGCTGGACGAAGACATGAACAACAGGAACTAAAGAGTAGGTAATTACTAGTTCAGCATGCGAAAACATATTATACTCCAGTATCTGTTTGTAAATTTAAAGCTTTAATAATATCATGTATGCACTTAAACTTTATAAAGAACAGATCATCGAACATTTCAGACAAAATAAAATGTTATACTTAGAAATCACCGGTCAACACATGACCCTAAAAGTAATATTTTTAGGTATATATTTCAAATAAATCCTAAATAGTGTTCGATCACGTCAGCTTTTCTGATATAGAGCTGTAACAATATTTGGAATACATGTATTCTTCCTACGTAAACCGTTTTTTGTTTCTCAGCTATAATTTAACTGTTTTTAACCGGTGTCACAAGACGAACCAAGTGCAGGACAAGGAATTTGCCTGTTGGAGGTAATTTTATGGTTAAGAATAGAATCGGATCGACTGCTGAGGTATATTTCCAGGCACTCGGAAATATCCAGTTTCTTCCCCTTAGGATATCTGTGCATGATGATATGGTTATTAGGATTGTGTTCATGATTGCAGGACACAACATGACTGACGAAGCTAGAATCATCAGTGGCGTATTTGAAGCTGCGAATGTGTTTCTTATATCGTGAATTAAAAAATACGTCCACTTTGCCCAATATACTCCGCTCCACACCCACAAAGCAGGAGATATACCACGCTGTTAGTTTTGGGGTCAAGCCGATCTTTGTTCAGCACCAGCATGTTGTGTAGGGTCCTACCAGGACGAAATATGATATTAGCGTCCTCATGAATTGCTCTAAGATGTTTTGCAATATTATAGGAAACAGGTCCATAAAAGGGGCTAGAAACGTAAGAGTTGGGAAAGGTTTGGGGAACTGGATAACAAAGATATTGGAAAATGTTTCTTAACTTCCTATCATAGGCCTTGCGAACAATATGGGTAGGGTAAACATTCACACGAGCACCTTACCCAATAGTACCAAGCTCTAGATAAAAAAAACCGAGTGGCAAAGGGATAGAGAACATGCGATGAAAAAGAGAATTTAAGAAAGCAAGTTTATGGTTACTAGAGTGGTTAGAATGAAAAGGTCTATATGGGTCTTTTTTCTGAAAATTTCAAACTGAAAATTATTACTGTAGTATGTAAGTACAGTTAAATCGAGAAAATTCAAGTGTCTGTTCACCTCTAACTCAGAAGTGAAGGTCAAATTTGGATGAAGGGTATTGATGACACCAACTACACCCTCCACAGTACTAACATCGCCAGCTATAATGCAGAAAAATCGTCAACGTATCTTATCCAGAGCTTTATAGACTTAACGTGGATGCTACTCATAATGAAGAGACGCTCTTCTAAACGATCCATGATGATTTCAGCAAGGAAGGGACTGAGGTTGTATCCCATGACCAACTCTTTGGGCTGCTCATAAAATTTAACATTAAACAAGAAGAAATTATGCTTTAAAGCGGCGCATAAGCAGTCCAATATACAAACAGAATCCTCGTCGGATGCATCACATCTAGACAGGGGGAAGTGAAAAGGTGAAAAGCTTTCTAGAAAACTCAATGGTATTTCTGTAACGGAAAGTAGGAGTGAAGTTAAGGATCTCCTTGAGTTTCATGGGACAGCCCTCTTTATGAATTTATGAAAGGCCGTATAGCCTCGGCACAAATGAATTCATCGAGGTGACCTTACATTGGGGCAAGAAAGGTGTGCTTTTATAACGAGCTATAAGAATACGAAGAGAAAACACGTACCTGTTGACAGGATTAGAAGAGAGTAATTTAAAGTTGTTATCCCTCAAGAACTCCTCCACCTTACGTATATAGTCGTATTTGCTCAAGATGACCACGCAGGAACCATTAACTGCTCTGGTAACAAGCAGACCATGCTTCCTGATCCATTTTCTCAAAGATGATACCGTATCAAGCAGAGAAGATTTATAAGAAGAAAAGGCAGACTTTAAGATATTAATGGAGATATACCTATAATTGTCGGGATTCGGAGGGGAGAATTTATCAATGGCATATTCGATATCAATAGCAAAAGTTTCCGCTATATTAAAATTGAATTTTGAGGGAGAAAATTTGAGACCTAATCCCAATAATGAGATCTCAGCTTCAAGAAAGCAAACTCCAGATGAATTTAAGACTCTAGGGTGAAAGTTATGAACGATGGTGACCTGTCTGGAAAAAATATGGCCAGCATTATAGCTGAAATTAAAATATTTTTGGTTCTTGGCTGATGAAGAGACAAATTGGAAATCAAAGCGATTATCAAGAGTAGGAGTAGCAAACTCGTGTATGATAGAAGGGTGAAGGAGGAGAAATGTTGGAAGACGTACGATTTGGAAGAAAATGAGGGAGGTAGCGGTGTGCAGCCGCAAACAGTTTTAGAAAACGGCGGAGGGAATTTCTCCAAGACAGTAGTGCACGTACTCGATAAATGAATCAAATTTAAACTCGTACTACATCACTTGGTCCTGCATTACCTCGTCCTACTATGGTTAGAAATCCATTGTAAGTAATACAAACGCTTGAGTGAGTGAAGTATATAATTTTGAACTTTTTGTGTGTATGAATAAACAAAGATACAAACATTGTAGCTTTACAATAGAAACTTAGAAGAAATCAATTTGCGAAATTGCAAAATTAAGTAATTATTTTACCTTGACTGTCTTGGTGACTAACCCTAAAGCTGAGATCCACGTGCCTGCTGCATTACCTAAACTTGAGGATGATGTTAAGTCGAACACTTAAAGCTTTGCCTTTTTCTTTGCCTATGGTGTGGCGAGAACCAAATAACCATATAGGTGGTGGCTAATTATGCTTAACAACCATAGTTGAACTATCTAAGAGTAAACACTGCATTAAATATCCTAATTTACAATTTGTAATTATACCTGTTTGCATAATGAAAAACCGCTAGTACCTGTTCCTTCGGAGGCAGAGAGTGCTGTATTTAGTAACACCCACATGGTAGAACCGTGAACGTAAAGATGAGCCTATTTACAATATACAATTAGGAAAACGCAAGAATCTGGATTAGATTACTTATTGGCCTTCTGGGTGAATCTAGTAAATACAGCTATTCTCCTTGCTTGTGGCACAACCGAGTAACAGAGAAGTGTTTACATAGGATAAAAGTAACACTAAATAGGTATCCCTTGTATATTACGCTAAGATTGATAAAGATATTTTTAAAGCCGATAAACAAAGAGAGAAGAAATTTCAACTTCAGGTAGATAGTGTTCTCAAAGCGTACCGTAGGACTTAAAAAATATTTTAAGAAAGTACTATTCCATAGATATAATATGTCCTGTTGATAGCGTAAACTCCACCTTATCCGAAATCAACAATCACCGTAGCACGAACGACCAATAAGTGAAGGTGACAAGCTTACTAATTCAAGTATACATCTAGCCCTGGACTATAAGTCTTGTAAATTTTATCTATATTTTCTAATATATCAGCGATTATATGAATGAGTGGAAACCGTGTATAGGCTCTAAAAAGTGGAGATGCTTGGTCCACTGAAGGACATTTTCAAAGCGAGTGATATTACTTCAAAGAATTAACCTATTAGTTGCAGAAACTAGCCAAATTCTTCAAGTTTTCCGGGAGATAACCGTGTATAGAATTTTCTATTTGCCTACATTTCGTCCACCATTGCAGGGGACATAATCAAGACTGTAGCTCTCAAAAGTCATCGTTTGAATATAAAATCGGCGGATCAATCGTTTCTATCCAGACTATATAGCACATTTGAAAGTTGCATGTCTTGATAATGTCCCTTGCAATGGTGGGTGAAACGTAGGCAATACTATAAGGCAGCATACCGTTATCCCAAAATACCTGGAGATATATACTGTGGCCTTGGAAATATACGTACAGAATTTAAAACAGAATTATTGAAACATTCAAGGAGTGGTAATTTATTAGATTACTCTACAACCAAAATAAATATTTTACATAAAAATTTCATAAAATTGTATAACTGTAGCTATTATAATTACACGCACTTTATAATGTCTTTCGAGGTAGGCACTGCTAGCAATAAGCCTTCTCCATATTTTTCTCTTCCAGAAATACGCTTCAGCTTTAACAAACTGCATGCAACTTGTCACAAATTGACTACTATATCCTGTATTCTTCCAAATTATAATTGTGGTAAAGATTACAGCTGAAACAGCTGAATTTTGATGTGACAAATTATATATCAACTAAGTTTTAGAATGATGATACACATTTCCTGTAGAAAAGATCTTATAAAATGTAGCATTTTAAATATGTAGAAATTTCTTTATAACTTATTTATTACTTAAGTTATAAATAGCTTACTAACAGAACTAGTTAATTCAATAAGATATCTATGAACTTTATATAAAGTAATTTATTTAACAATTTTACATAAAAACATATTCAAATGTTCGCGTGTGAAAATGCTTTTAGATTATTTTCTCTCCATATATTTACAGCACTAATACTAATTTGCTGCCAAGCTGGTTTACACATATTCAAGATGATTGAAATATTGGACGTATATAGGTATAATTACTGCTGTTCAAAATTAAATTGATTGGATTTGGGACCAACAATGAACTGAACCATGACTAAATGAGCGATCGTAAACAATGAAAAAGTATTATGTTATTAACTCAGCGCTTTCGAGATACTAATAGAGATTTAATAGTTTGTTACCAGTTATGTTATTCATTGCAAAATGCTTTTAAATATGGCATACGTATTGATAGTATCGGTAATTACTCTATATCAACTCTACAAAAATAAAAATTGTGCTAATTGTAATGGTTTTATTGCTCAATCATTTATGCACTCAAAATGTATTATTTGTAAATCTTATATAACCAATTAAATGTTGTTAAGATATAAATGTTTTTTTTTTATCATTATACTCGCCAATAATACCATAAAAGTGGTTGCATATAGCTATATATAATATAATAGAATTAAACGATTTATTTGTTTATAAACTTGTCCTGTACAATAGTGCTCTCCGTTGAATGTAAATATAATCGTATATTCCCTGGCGGCAAGTTCCATGCAAATCCAAGAAGGTAACGAATTTTGGACTAACTAGCTTGAATACCACTAATCTTTAAGAGGGCCCATTGTTACATGACCTTCAAATGCTTATTTTTACATATTACGTTCTTGACAATGTATCTCAAATATAACAATCAAGGTATTATTTGCAAAGTATTTGACAATCGGATCTCACAAAGAGTAAAGGTACTAAAATAACGTTTTTAAGGATTTAAAGAAATAAAACAATACTTATAATACATTATTAAAAAACAGAAAAAATGTATCTCTTTATTAAAGATATTTTAACACAATTCCAATTTTAAACAAGTATACTGTCACAATTTCTGTTTTGATCCGTTTAGTAGAATCACAGATGTGGCTTTATTGATTTAGTCACTGTTGTTGTAAACTGGTATTTTGAAGGACCACCTTGCCTTTGATGCAAGGAAAAATTACACTAATTCTTGTGTCGATTGCTTTATTTAAAAGTTTAAACATTTGTTAGAACCAGGACAAGATTGATTAACATGTTCTGTTTGAAAACCAGGGCAAGGCTGATTCTCTGACCGGACATTGGCATCCTTCAATGGCGGAAGTGGGTGGATCTCAACCCTAACATGGGTAGGTACCTATATTTAAGTGGGGGCTTAAACAATTTCCAATCCTTGTCCACGGAAACAATGTAACAATTTTCGCTAAGGGGACACGGTAACTGTTTCCACCTGGATAAGGTGTCAAGGTGTCAAACTAGCTTGAAAACAAACTAATACGTCGAACAATAATAACTCGTGTGTCGAGCTATTCTTTAATGGCTAAGCATAAATCGGTCTAGTGGTAATTAATACTTGAGGACGCTAACAATGCCAGTAGAACCCGGATATTTCGGTCAGAAATAAAACAAATTAATTAATCCTAATACTCTATATTGCACACAGAAGAAAAACAACTAAGCCTGTGGAAAACGAACCCATGCCGTCACGAGTCGACGCGTGTCTTCGTATTTAAATTTACGTTGAACCAGGGAAAGGTTTGAAAGATATTATGTAAGATCTTTAGAGACCAATTATACAAATCAGATTCCTATCCTAGGCCTTCCGCAGCGTATCTAAAGCTTATCAACTGGACATTAAAAGGGTTAATTCTGTAATACCAAAAGTAACCAATAAATTTGGAGTAAAAGAATTCAACGATTGTAGTGGAGGTAGCGATACCTGACTTTCGTTTAACACCGATAACTGCGCTACCCGACTACGACTATCTGACGTACAGTTATAAAACAAATTAGTAAGAATAAAATAAGGAAGAAATTTTAAAGATAAATTACAACATACACTTAATGATACGCACTGTTACGACAAAATTTACTGAGAAAGAGACGCACCCTAACACAAAGAAACATATGAAAATATATCGGGAATAAATTTTAAATAATTATAGCTTAATATAGGGATTACAATGGTCGTGAATAATCACACGCTTTTATGACAGAAATTGCTGACACCGAAGATACCGTGGAAAATAAACAATAAATAAATATAAAACAATTACAGCGAAAAATAAAATCGCGGAAAGATAGAGACACTGTCTGTTCGATTCCGTTCGAAGGTTCACGATTAATCCGTTAATTATCCCGAATTTATAAGGTCGCTCTGGTTCAATCACTTACCCCGACGTCACAAAGTTACCATGGATCAAACACTTTTTCTTTGGAGTATTACTGGTTGGCTGAGATTCATAGTGATCCCTGGTATCCCGCTGGATGCTCGAATAGTTGCCGAACCCCCAATTAAAATCAACTGTTAATTAACTCTCCGCACTGGCCAAGATTCGAGAGAAAAACCTACGAAAAATGTATCTATTTATGAAACGCGCGTAAACAATTTATTAAACCGACACTGGCATGATTGATCGAAGATGCGGCACTTCTAATGATTTGTTTAAAGCATAAGGACTATTTACGTACTTATTTCAAATATGAACTATTAAAACTATTTGTTTAATATATGGAAACTGTGACTCTGTTAATTAAAAAAAAAAACACACACCCGAACTGTTTAATGTAAATTATGCAGACTTTTAAAACCATTAAGGTCAGTTCTAGACTACAGGCAACACGGGTCTATTCGGATAATAATTTCGAAATTATGTCTTTCGTTCGTTGACTCAACAATAACTAACTTTCCCATTTACATTTTTAATTCTACTAAAACCTACCCGTTTTCGTAGGCGTATTAGGATCAGAAAACTCATTTTCTCGTCTAAACAAAATCCCAGGACCAATGAACACGCTTCGTAGCACGACACATGCATATACTTGTAAGTGTTCCTGGTAGAAGTCATCCACCCCCTAAAATCTGTAACGCCAATGGCTTTCTTTACCATCGATTTCTTAAACCTGAAGTGTCGGAATACCAGACCACCCCCAGACTATGCTATCATATATTAAACATTTGGGCTCAGAACATCGCCAGTATAGCAGTTAATGCAAAACAAATGTGACTGGCCCTTAAGTATGTCCTATATCATCATAAGATTTCTATATGAAACTGAAAGTTTTAGAAATTCATCAATTATTTATTATTAAATATTAAATAAATAGAAATTATATTAATTCAGTACGTAGACTTCCACGGCCACAGTAAAAACCTCCGAGTTTTCCGGGCGATGACCGTGTGTTGGCTTTTGTTTTTGCCGAAGTTTCGTCCGCCGTTGCAGGGGACAAGATATGTAGCTCTTAAAAGTGCTAGTTATAGATTGCCATGTAGCTCTGAAAAGTGCTAGTTGTAGGTGCCAACAAGCTCTAAAAAGTGCTAAGAATAGAATAACATATAGCTCTCACAAGTGCTAGTCAAGAAATGACATTTTATATTTGGTCGGCATCTACAACTTTTCAGAACTACATGAAAATCTATAATTAGCACTTTTAAGAAGTACATATCTTGATAATGTCTCCTGCAACGGCGGACGAAACGTCGGCAAAAACAAAAGCCAACACACCGTTATCTCCCGGAAAACCTGAATATAGAAATTATATTGTTTTAAGATTCTACACTCTCAAAGAAACCGATTATTAAACACTAAGTAAATTAAAACTATAAATCTAAATTATTTTAGCACTAAGTTTTTTTTTAAATCATTGTTCTAAGCATTC
Organism: Sperchopsis tessellata; assembly: GCA_033557685.1. Taxonomy (NCBI): domain Eukaryota; kingdom Metazoa; phylum Arthropoda; class Insecta; order Coleoptera; family Hydrophilidae; genus Sperchopsis; species Sperchopsis tessellata. Next base: position 12,033 of record JAWQRN010000019.1, read on the forward strand.
TATATTGTAGTTTTGCAAATGTCGCCTGCCGAATGTATTTTTTTCTTTAAATGAATACTATTTTAAATATTAGCAACAATTGTGTGCCAAAGAATTAAACTAAATTAAAGTATTCAAATATTTGACTCAGTGTAATTAGAGGTTACTTCGTAAAAGGTCGAACTGTCCCCAAAATCAATACATGACTAATTATTCCCTCAAGTATTAATAGAGCTTCAATTAAGCATAAAAAATTCCTATCGGAATGTTTACTGTAATAATTTTCGTTATGTCAGCATATGTTTCCAAATCCATATTTGAATGCTAAACACGAACTTCACTAAAACCGAAATAGCAATTTTAAGCCTGATGTGCCCGCGACTAACTTTTATAATATATATTTGTACTGGCAAGAGTAATTTAAAAAAAAAATATATATATATATATATATATATATAGAATATAATACAAAAAAAATTCTAGCTAGTCTACCATAATGCGGAGAAGTTTCATTTTGTCGAAACCAAAGATATTGAGGAAGCTGCCTTTTTTCTTTATGAGTAGAAATAATTTGATAGTTTAAAACTTCCAAGTACTTTGCTCCGGTCAAACTACCATCATTAAAAATGCAACCTAACCATTCCTTTTCTGGGCGTTGATATGGGTTCCATGCAAGAAGTTAGAATTGTTGATATTTTGTATATTGTCTCGAAACGTGTCAGCTATTGCACAATAAAGCAACTTAAATATATACTGGGGTTTCCTTTGACAATATCTTATATTATTATTCCCCATATTCACGAGATCTGGCTCCCTATAACAACAAGCTCATCCCTCAAGTGAAAATAGTTTTAAACATCATAAGTTTTCTTCTGATGAAGAGGAAACTATGAAGAGCTGGCTTGCACAGATTTTTGAATTAAGTTTCGTGTTTAATTGCTAGATATGACCAACAAACGAGAATACTGAATCCAATTTCCAGTTTTCAGATTAACTTTAAGTCTATCGGCAAGAAACTAATCTTCCAAACCGCTGAGTTCAATTCTTGTCCTATCCATCAAACCATCAGCAGACATCCGAAAAACAGCAGTAGTGTCAACAACATACATGTCCAGTTCCATATTCGCACACTCCGATAGATCATTGATTTAAATATTGAATAGTAACAGACGAATAATTGAACGCTGATGGTTGGCCGCAGATCATCAACAAGATCCGATCGGAAAGCATCTATCATACATAGTGTTTGTTGCCACGCCGATAGTAGTAAGCCACTCCAGAATCAAGCCCTTACCACCAAGTCTCTCCAATTTAGCCAAAAGTAAGTTTTGATACCTTCATAAAAACTCCTCTTCGATCTAAACGAGGTGTATGCAAAATTTATTTCAGCACAATTTTATTTATGCATGGTCTGAAATAAAAATCCAAACTATTTTACAATGGCGAATACAGAATAATAAACAGTAAAAACAAAACACATTGTATGTAGTTATAGCGTAAATAATTCAACGGCAATATAGTAGCTCTTATTGAGGAATTGATTATTCAACATATAAAATGGTTATAGATATAATAGAATAGATAACAATAATTATCGAAGCAACAAAGCGAATATAAATTAATTTATAATTTTAGTTGGTTCTGTATTTATTTTCTTTCTTAATGTAAAATTTGGCAAATTATTATACAACTGTCTCATTAGGTTTTAACAAACATATTATATCATTAATTTCTTCTGATAGATGCATTAAATGATCCTTAGAAATACACAGGGAAACATATTTTGACACTTGAGTTGTATAGCGATCGAAGTTTGAAATATTTATTTACATATTTCATGCATGAACGACTCTAAATATAAAATTTCTTGAATTGGCATTCGAAGTCGAAGATAATAAATTAATGAAGGCTTAATAAATAGCTTGTGTAACTTAAAATTTCACTTTTTTGCTATATGGATCAAAAGCGATATTACGGAGCCACGACTATAAAAAATAACACTCCTTCAACTAAGTTGTAATTTTCTAAAAACTTTTATCTTTCTTATTTTAAATCAAATATATATACACTGATTTATACACTGCTAACTACACCGATAACAATTTTGTTACAAACTGGTAAATTGTTTCAATCTTTGTTGTTTGCTTGAATGTAAAATATTTATATAAATATATATATTGCACAAGGTTTGACAGTTTATGAAAGTACATATGTTATTGAAGAATAAGAGCAAAACCTGTCAGCATGAAATGTATCAAATGTGTTGCTGACAATGTCTGATTACTTCAGATTATGACCCGTTGAAAAATGAGTGTACATATCTCGGCGAATTTTCATATTACTGTTTGTTTTTGATACAGTAACTCGTAACGAAATAAGCAAATTGTAGATTATATTATGTTCAACATATATATTGTAAAGTTCAAAGGGACATACCATAGGATGTGGCAGAAATTCAAGTATCTATAGATCGAGGTGGCAATTACCGCAAGTTTTAACTAAGCTTTAAATATTATTTAGCCTAACAACGCTATCATATATAAATTACACCGTGGTATTATTACATAACTCCAAGAATTTATGAACTAAAAACCAAAATACATAATTTAAAATCATTCTTATAAACTTTTAATAATATCAAGTTAGTCTGGGGTGCTTCTGCATCAAATATAATTAATTGAATTCACCCCTTTAGTTAATGAAAACCCATCAAATTAAAAACGGGTTTCATTGCTTTTTTTCCTTATTAATTCTGATGAATGGCATCCTCAACCGAGCTCATTCCGATGACAATGCCCTCTGCTATCGACATAAACTGAGAGTCGCTTTGAGTTGGATGTGCCTCCTCCACCCGTCTCTTCATAACAATATTAGAGGAGCATGGCTGAGAATTGCTGTGTTACCGGGGGGTTCAGGCTGGCCAATTCCCGCTTTGGGAAGTCATCAGACGAGCATAAACTGGAAAGCAGCAACTCAATTTCACATTTGTTAGATATCCGGAAGTCATATGTTCAGAGTAAACTAGCTCCAACGACGTTTTATAAAATACGTGTCTCCATTTTTATTTGTCATCACCAGTAAAAAGCATACTTTTGCATCCGTGTTGTCGCACTTCAATCAAATTGGAATTCGTTGAATATCAAGTGGCGGTTTTAAAATTCGTTGATGGGCGGGATGTGTAAAATGAAAATTAAGTGGCTGAATGAAAAATTGGAAAATGAGGCCGTATTGAAATTGCTGATAATGCTGTAAATAAAGGAAAATAAAACATTATTTGTTTTCGCGAAATATGAATTAGGGATTATCTATATATATATATATATATATATATATTAAAATTACTTCTTTACTGACTGATTTTTATAAAATCTCTTACTAGGAACTCGGTATAAATTGGGTCCTATTTGTAAGGAAATCGATATATACTAACTCAAAACGTTCTTGGAGGGAGATTTTCATTGATACGCACGACGAAAGAATATCCAATCCAACAATAATAATAGAAAATCTCAATACATATTTTAGTACACTAGCTGACTTGATCACTAACAAAGTTATTAGCTACTTTGACGCACTCAAGGGGTAAATGTATGTCAACAAACTTACCAACATGGCTGAGGTAAAACTTGTGTCTTCTATTGAGTGGCGGCGCTTGGTTAGGTTACGGTACTCCGCTGAGGGAAACATTGAGCCCCTTTTACCGCACCCTTCTACTTAGTCATCATGTTATCATGCCACTTCATTGCTAAGAATCTGGCAGATAAAGTAAAATTTTGACAAATTATAGCTTTATCCATTCGGCTGATATTCTTAGACTTATTAATTTCTTTACATATAATTGAATGGAAGATAGCCAATTGTTGAAGAAATAATCCATCAGATCCTAATTATATTGGTCATTTACACATATTTATAAACCAACGAAAATTTTGGAAACAATTTTTTTTTGTTATTATCTATCTGAAGGACTTAAAACGCTCTCTCATAACGGAAATTAGAATTTCTAACCCTTTAAAATAAACCTATATTTTTAACTTTCACTATATTCGATTTTACTTCTTGAGTAAGATAGTTAAAGTCCTTTATTATATGATGGTGTTCTATACAAGAGCACTTAATGTTTTCAAAATAATCTCTTAATTGTATTACTACTCAGTGGGGTTACGAATGAAAAGTATGTAAATAGAGAATAAATTTGGTTTTGGTTGGGTTTTTGATTCTTCTTCATGGTTTTATAATTTTGATATAATTTTTGTTAATAATTATATGAACATCCTTATACCTAAATCGAACCACTGTCAAGGCTTTGATTATTGCAGTCCATCTTATCGGGCACAATCGTTTGAGATTCCGTAAAGGAAGTGATCTATTAACATTGGCATTAAAAATACTGTAGATATACTCCAGTGTGTCAAAAAAGTAGTAAATTCACTTTGCGCTTTCTTCTAACTGCAACGTTAGGGGCTGGAATCCGTTGTAAACACCTGCAAGAACACTTGCGCGATCGTAGGCTTGTCCCCTGCAGTTGTTTAGAATAATATCGTGTTTTTAAAAAAAAAAAAAATAGTACTATCTTTTAGTTCATAGTAACAGACAAGCAAATCAGGAACAATTGTTTTACAGTCAAGTCAACTGGATTTTCCTTCTGCTCAACGATAATTTGAAGTTACCGGAAAACAATATTGATCAACTTTGATAATATTTAGAGTGTCAAGTATAATTGAAAGAGGCGAAACTTATTTGAGCTCATCCAGGAAACACGCTCCGGAATGAAATTAATGAGCTTGATTTACATACCGTGGCTTAAGTATTTGATTTTTCCTTCAGGTCTTTCTATGAGCCCCATATCAAAGAAAAAAAGTTGTCTCCTTTCACTTCCAGCTGGTTCTGGGTAACGGCTAAATGTCAAACGGTTCATAATAACATCAATTCAGTTTCGGAGATTAGCAGAATCAGGTCATTTGAAGCTTTACCTCTGCATTAGATTTAATTGAGTAGCAGTAATCACTACAAGAACGTCTCACACTAGTTTTTTCCGCAGGTAAAGAGTCGCTCGGTCGACGTAGCGTACACTATATTTTGAATTATTTATTCTTGATTTTTCTTTGCTTTTAATATAGTGTCCTCGATCACTTAGATATTTTTCCTTAGCTACAGTACGAAAACTTTCCTTTATTTCTATCTCTTCAGCTGATTCGTCTTGAAATAGAACTTCTGAGAGTGTAGCAGATGATCCTGGACGTTAATACCATTGCGATCATTGAATTAACTTGCTGTTGAAAAGTGGCAAATGAGGGTTCATTGTTGGATGGTAAAGTAAAAACATTGGCATCAAGTGAAACTGTTTCAAGATTAATGTTAATCATTCTGAAGATCCACTAGTGTCATTTTACAAAAAACCCGCTAATTAAGTTTATTGTCATAAATAATCTCTACAGATGTTTGACAAATGGATACAAACAAAATAAACACAAAGTGTTATTAAAAGTCACAATATAAACATAATGAAAATTAAATAATTTGTTAAATGTAAAAGTATGACACACAAACAGAAGTCAAATTAGAAAATTTACATCACAATAGCGCATGGTGATCAAAAAAGTTTACAAAAATATGAAAATATACAATATCTACCAAAGAAATGCTCTACACATCCAAAGGAAAGAACTTCGTCAGTAATTGGTCAATATATATCATTAACTTAATTTCTTGAATCCATGCTTTGTAGATACCAAAGAAATAGTTTTTGGCAATTTATTAAAAGTTATCTATCTTGAAGATCATATGCAATGGTTACAGTCACCTGTGTTAAGTGGATCCACTTCCACTTAAAGAAATGTACATATTAAAAAATTATATGTAACGTCAACTAAGCGTAATAAACAAGCAACATCAAACCAGCCAGTATTCTTCACCCCTCAATACAAGTAACAACCAACCTATATTGACTAAGATTAAATTGACCCATTGAAATTGAAAATTAACCAAGTAAAATGTTCTAAGGCTGCTCAAACCAAAACAATCATAAAATATAGAATAATAATATATGTAGTACAATAAATAACTTCCAAAAATCCCGCAAGCACCATCATCGCCGCTCATACTGCTTAGTAAACAAATAATGTCTAAACATCTTCTTAAATATGTTTGTGTCACAGACTTTAACGTCTTACCGAATATCCTGCTACAAGATTGTATGAAAATATCTGTTTAAAACAAGACGTTCTATTTTTGTTCTTTATTTTGGATTTGATAATATTTATTGTACATAACTTAAGTAAGTACAATTCATGGGCTCTTTACTTTCCCTACTATAATAGCTAGTTAAGTAATGTATCTAACTTAATGTAGTTCCTAAGATGATACCGTGATCAATCTATTAATCTTCAAGATACAAAATAAATACAAAATAACTGAAGTTATCTCTGCATGGCGGCCGGACACATTTTTCCTGGGTGGTTCTAGAAAAATATTCTCTGTGGCAGTCAATGTTGATTCCGTAAAGGCGCGTTATCTTTGGTGTTGGACAATACATTTCTGTTGAATAGCTCCTCTCTGAGTTTCAGGTGATAGAAACTCTCCCCTTGCCCTTACATGAATTCCGGAATTATCTCTATTCCCGTTCTCCGTCTGACATCCTCGCTATTTGCAAACCATGGCGCGGTCGTGAACATCCTCAGGAACTTGTATTGGGTGGTCTCGATCTTGTTCATCTCAGTGTCACATATGTAGCTCCACACTTGGCATCTATAGGTCAGGGTTGGTCTGATGTAGGTCTATAGATTCTCATAGTGTTCTTCAGGCTCATCCTAGATCGCCTGTTGATGCTGGAAATAGAATTGTCGTTGCTATTGCTGCCTTGGTCCTGATATTCTCCTCCTGTTCCTTGAAGTTGAGTCTGCTGTCAAGTGTCACTCGTAGACACGTGACGACCTTCATTTCTTCAAGTTGATTATCTATTTACATCTGTGGCTGGTAGTTCTCAATGCGCCATCTCTTCGAAAATAAGGTGTATTCAGTTTTGTCGACGTTGATCTTTCATTTTCCAGGTCTCGAAGAACTTTTCTACTAGATAAGCAGTAGATTGCTGTGTTATATGTAAAGAGAGTTCTTGGGAAATCATTTATGTACAGTGAAAAAAGGTAGAGCTCAAGGATTTTAATAATATGTATAAGAGGGAAAGTTCATACATATTAATTTATAGATGAGTCATCTGTACCATACTATTAAATACCTTCTCAATGTCTAGTAGTACCATTTCTGCATGTCTCCTGATGTTGATGAAGATGTCACTCTCACAAGCTGCTTCTGTATGGATCTCTTGGCCATAAATCCAAACTGTTCTTCCATCATGATTACCTTCTCCTGGACATGGATCTTGATCATCTTGAATAGAACTCCCTCGAGGACCTTATTCGGTGATGGTAATAGATCGATGGTCATGTAGCTCTGTGGGAACTTGCTGTCCTTACCGGCCTTCGGTATCGCTATAACTCCCGCAGTCTTCCATGCAGTATGAAGTGCTATGGCTTTCCTGGGTAGGTTCTTTAGCAGTGCGTTCTGGTTCTTGTATAGTTCTGGAGCTGATTGATGGGGTTTACATCCTGTATGAATCCATTGGGAGTAGCCCTGACTGCCCTCTCGTGGTTCGGGTCCTCTTCGCCGTAGGTTGTGTAGTGGATCCTCTCAAAGTTGTTTGCTAGCGCTTCTGTTTTCTTCTTGCCTGGTGAACCAGTCCGCTTTCTCTATGGAGTGGGAGATGGCGGTCTTCTTCTTCGTTCAGGCATTTGTGACCTTAAAGGTAATGTTTTCTTGGAGTACCTCTATCCTGGTCTCCGATTGTTCATTTCTTAGCTCGTTGAGTAGTACTCTAACATAGTGGAAAGCGTAGTTCCTCCTAAGCCAGTCTTCCTCTATCCTGATTCTCTGATGTCTTCTGTGAAGTCTGTTCCTGTCGTGAATGGCGTCATTGATGAAGTCTAGGATTTATTCCTTCCTGTACTCTTGTGTTCTCCTTAGGATAGATTCCCGTACTACTTCCTGAATAAGCACCGTGAGTGTGCCGTTCGCTCGCTCAAGGTGTAGTTTGTACCAAGGATTTATGTGAGTGTATTGTTGGTTTACCGTGCGGTTGGCTCGGGACTATCTGCGCGGTCACCTTATTATATTGGAGGCTGGATAAATAACTGAGAGCGTAGATGTTACTAGTAGTATACCGCTGGGCTCCGTTTTTGGTTCGACTCTCTGGAATGTGCTCTATGAGTGAGTAAACGTGCTGGTCTTTGCGCACGACCTAGCGATAGTGGCAGTGGCGAAAGAGGCGAAGTTTGTCGCGGCAGTGAACAAATCACAGTCACAGATAGAAGATTGGATAGTGGAGCACGGATTTAGACTAGCTCCGGATAAGACTGAGGCCGAATTATTGACAGGTATAAGGAAGGTAGGCCATATCACTTTTCGGGTTGGTGGGATGACCATGGTTCCCGGACCGAGCGCGAGGTATTTGGGCATTTATATATATACATATATAGGAACTTCAGCACCTATATGGCTACCGCTTTGGGAAAATTTATGCCTAACGTAGACGGACCAAGGAGCGGATGGAGGCTTCTGAGCTAATGTTATATGGTGCGGAGTTGTGGGTAGGGGCAGACTACAGGTCTCAAAGGAGAATGGCGCATCGCGTGAGCATCGCGTGCAGGACAGTATCTAGGTTAGCGACATTGGTCGTGGCAGGACTACCACCTATAGTTCTGTTGGTATGAGAGAGGGATGCCATCCATGCGAACCACATGACAAGGTGGAGGCGAGAAACCGAATGCTAGACCACTAGCAAGCTGAGTGGGAATGGTCCGAGGAAGGCGCTTGGACAAGGAAACTAATTCCGAAAATACAAACAAGGCATCATAGGAAGAGAGGAGAACTAATCTACCAATCAAGTATTGAAGGGTCATGGTTGTTTCCGGCAGTACCTACACAGGATTGATAAGAGGAGGAAATATATACTTACTAAGCGGAGCCGGTCTTGGAAAGCCCTGAGCATACTAATTTCGATTGTCCAAGTTGTTATGGTGAGTGGGAAGCAAGGGAAGCTGTTATGCATATTATCTTCTTTAGTATTTTCGAAGGGCATGATTTTTGATTTTGACTGATTATCAGTTAAAGTTTTTGAAGACAGAGTATTTATGGATCAGAGATCTCACAATGCTGAACAATTTCACTTGCGTAAAATAAATAGTAGTAATAAGGGATTGAACCCTAAAACAGGCCTATAACACCCAAACATACTCTCTGTTTTCTTCCTTTAAAAAATAAATTGAATATATTAATTGGAGCTGACGATAAATGAATACAGTTTAGCACACATAGTAACTTCAATAACTGATATAATCTGCTATATTCCAGTAATACTATTACGATAGAATTATCGTTATAAATCGAGTGATGATTTCACCCGATACCTTAAGAGGAGCAGTTGAACACCCATGCGATGGTTAAAACCCGACTATGTATTTGGAAGTATGAAATTTCGATCAAGATGTACTCACCGTTGGACTATATATTTCTAGAATATACTTTAGGGAAGGAATATGCCAAGAGGTTCCTGATTTTTATTTTTCTCTACTGGAAATATATCATGAGTGCCTTTAATTCAGAAATAATTTTACCAATTTCTACGGTCTTGATTTCACTTGGCAGATTATTATGTTTGCACTTTGTATATTGTACATTTTAAAATGTTTTCTAAAGCCCCACTTTCAGTATATTGTAATCAGTAAATAATAATATGTGTAAGTATCTTAGTCAAATCTACTCGATATTCTATGACTTAAGGTCACAACTATTTTGTGATGGATTCGTCATGTGCAACGTAATATAACAGCAATAGTATTTTCGTTCAATATGTTTACTTTTAATGTTACATCACCCTCAAAAAAACAGGTGTGATCTTAAGTCCCAGACAATACCAGTGTACGTAAAAAATACATTTCAATAGACTCGATATTTAAAAAATCATAATATCCAATTAATGGTTATATTGGATATTGCTGACCTTTACTCAAGTAACTTGCCTAGGATGGTAATCATATGTGATAGATATCGTATCTAATTTGATGCGTCATACTATAATTCAGGAAACAACTTATTACTAGTATATGTTTTAAAAAAATTAAAAAATATTGTCGTTCCACAAAGTTTTTTAAAATAATTGGCGACTTGCAAAACAATTAATTAAAAACTTCAATCCTACATTTTGAGTCAGTTAAGGCAACAACACAACTAACCGGTGTCTACAGACCTACCAATTGTAGGACGAGGAATTGGCGTTTTGAGTTATAATAGGGTTATTAGGATTAGGTTCATGAATGCAGGATATAATATGACTGGCGAAGCTAGTGGCATATTTGATGCTGTGAATGTGTTTGTTATGTCGTGTATTAAAAGAACGTCCAGTTTTCCCAATATACTGCGTTCCACACCAACAGAGCAGGAGATATACCCCACTGCTAGTTTTGAGGTTAAGCCGATCTTTTATTCAGCACCAGCATGCTGTATAGTGCACTACAAGGACGAAAGATGATATTGGCTACCTCATGAATTGCTCTAAGGTTTTTTGCAATATTACAGGAAACGGGTCCATGGAAGGGGATAGAAACAGAGTTTGGAGAGGGCTGGGGAACTGGATAACAAAATATATTGGAGTATGGTTTTTAACTTCCTACGGTAGGCTCTACGAACAATATGTATAAGGTTACCATTCACACGAGCAACTTGCAAAATAGTACCAAGCTTTAGATGGAAATAACCGAGCGATAAGGGGCTAGAGAAGAGGCGATGAAAAAGAAAATTGAAGAAATGGTTTATGGTTCCTAGACTGGTAAGAATGAAAAGGTTTACAATGGTCCGTATGGGTCTTTTTACCAAAAATTTCAAACTGAAAATTACTACTGTAATCTTTAGTTAAATTGAGAAAATTCAAGTATCTGTTGACCTCCAACTCAGAAGTGAAAGTCAAAAGTGAATGAAGGGTATTGATAACACCAAGTACACCCTCCGCAGTACTAACATCGTCACCCACAATGCAGAAAATATCGTCAACGTATCTTACCCAGAGCTTTATAGACTCAACGTGGATGCTACTCGTACTGAAGAGAGGCTGTTTGTATAATGGCCTGCTTACATGTAGCTTTAAAGCAGAATTTCTTCTTGTTTAATAATAATATTTATGAAAAACCCAAAGGATTATGCATGGGATGTAACCTCAGTCCCTTACTCGCTGAAATCTTCATGGATCATTTAGAAGAGCACCTCTTCAGTACGAGTAGCATCCACGATAAGTCTATAAAGTTCTGTGTAATATAAGCTGTAGATATTTCCTGCATTGCAACTGGCGATGTTAGTACTGTGGAGGGTGTACTTGCTGTCATCATTACCATTCTCTGAATTTGACCTTCACTTCTGAGTTGGAGGTAAACAGACTTGAATTTTCTCGATTTAACTGTAATTAAAGACTACAGTAATAATTATCAGTTTGAAATTTTCAGAAAAAGGACCCACATAGACCATCCCCTTCTCGCTTGGTTTTTTCCATTTAGAGCTTGGTACCATTTTGCCGATTGCTTGTGTGAATGGTTACCCTATCCCTATTTTTTCGCAGGGCCTACGATAGGCTAAAAACATTTTTCAATTCTTTGTTATCCAGCTCTCTAACCCTCTCCCAACTCTGACGATTCCATCCCCTTCCATAAACCCGTTTCCTTCAATATTGCAAAAAACCTTAGAGCAATTCATAAGGACGCCAAGATCATCTTTCGTCCTGGTAGGACTCTACACAACATGGTGGTGTTAAACAAAGTGGGGGTATCTTCTGCTCTGTGGATGTAGAGTGGGGTATATTGGGTAAATTGGACGGTATTTTAATAGGCGATATAAAAACACATTCGCAGCATCAAATACACCACTGAAGAGTCTAGTTTCGCCAGTCATATTGTGTCCTGCAATCATGAACCCAATCCTAATAACTCTATCATCCTTCACAGATATCCCAAGAGGATGAAACTGGATATTGCCGAGAACCTGGAAATATACCTCAGGAGTCGATCCGATCTTATTCTATTCCTCATTGAATCCCACAATTTTACCTCCAATCCCCTGCAGTTGGTATGCCTGGTGACACCGGTTTGTTGTGTTGTTTCTTGCAGTTCTTAATTAATTGTTTTGTAAGTCGCTAATTATTGTATTGTGAATTAGCTTGAAAATAACCTAGCGAGGTCGAAACTGGTCTTGATATTGTATATGTAGTAAAAAACTTTGTGGAAAGACAAATTTTTTAATTTTTTTTTAAGTCATGACGATTATCTACAAAGCAACGAATTTTCTATTATCTTATATGCACCTTCTTGGACATTTTTAATTTGTTTTATATTGCCAGATACGTCAGATTTAACAAATAATATCTATTTATTATTCAAATAAACACAGATTTCAACTAATTACATTAAATTTATGTATTGGTATAAAGTCATTAAAACAATATAAATGTAGTAGATAACATTCGTAATGTAATTAACAAAGTTGATTTCAAATACGTTGTCCTTGTACCTGCGAATCAGAATTTCCTCGTACAGAAAAAATCCCATTAATTCCAATTCTCTGGTTGTCTAATGTGGCAAAGAACCTTAATTAAAAATAATCTAGTTTGTAGCATTTGAGTTACATATATACATGAGATCTATTTTTTACAGCCCAATTCCTCCCTTGTCATTACGACCTAGCGGACAATCCGCCCCTTGTATCTAATCTTCACCATAGCTTGCAATTTACCGTCGGCTTAACGTGAGATATGTAATCTGGAAACACTTCATGGGTATCCAGCTATTTTAATGAGGGCGTAGATATGTTACTTCAACTTATTCACAGCTTTGATCTATATTCTCACAACCACTAGGCGATATTTTACTTGATATATGTTTCCAGAGGTAAAATGTGGAATTGTTATTTTTGAGTACCCATGATTTATTGGTGCACACATTTTATCAATTCAATTAATCTTAAAATAAAAAGAACTTTGTGTAAATTATAACGGCATTTAATTACTCTATAATATTATATTGGAAAAGAAAATTATACAAAAAAATATGCTATTGTCCGATGAAGTGATGAGAATAAAAGTTTTTAATTCATACTCAAATATATTTTTAACTATTGGTGTATTTCAAGTATCATTTAATAATTTACCTAAACGCAGCAATCGTGTGAATTATCCCTTAAAGGGACATAAGAGCAACTATGAAATATAACCAGCCAAGTAGAGTTGAGACTAGTGTTGATAGGTGGGTGCCTCAAAAGGACCAGGTGTGTTATCATATGTGCTATAATATCTGATTATTTGATTGGATTATGTGTAACGAAATTCTAATTATTACGTCGTATAAGTTTGAACAAGCTTTTCATTTATGTCACAAAGGTCAGAAGTTAAATATTGATGAAAACCTTGTGATATTCCTTAGTTATAGCCCAACCCATATCTTAACCCTTTATGTGTCTATCGTCGAATTATCGACAACATTTTTAAGTTGTCAATATGAGTTGTTATAGCAGCAACTTTCAAAGAATATCGCTCCGATATTAAATTGTTTCTCTAGTTTAATGTTCTGTGGTTGTTTTACGGCTCACATTTTAAGTTTTCCCGCCTTACATGAGAACGTGGTCGTTATAGCAACCACAGCGCATTTACTTGCATACGCAAATAAGTGACAGCTGAAGCAATAGTCGACTGTTGCAAATAATTACAAAAATGGTAAGTAACTATTTCCATTTACACCTAAAAGGTAAATCTATGTTGTGTGATGCTTTAAAAGGTTCTAAGGAGATATAAGCACTCAAAATGTACACAACCTAAAATTGTCCATGCGCTTATATTTTCAGTAAAAAGAAGTGGATTCAGATTTAGATTCTGAACTAGAAGGTGATAGCGATGCAGATCATGTTCCGCTTTAAAGAAAACCTTAATTGGATCGACCGTCGACTAGCCGACAAGAAAATTTTGATTCAGATGACAGTGTTACTGATACGACGTTCGAGATGAGACGTGCAAAAGGTGTCAAGAGACCTTTTTGTGGTGAAACTAGTTCAGATGATTCAGAAATTCATGGGAATGTTAGTAAAAAGAGAAAATATGCAAAAAAAGTACATAAATGTGATGACTCTCACTATAAACCGCATGAAATTGAGAAAAATCGTAAAACATTTGAGTCATTTGTTTTTTGACGGCTGTCATTTTCAATTACGTTTTCATGATAATATCAAAAATCATTTACAATCGAATCAAATAAACACATTGAAAGAGCTAGATGCTTTTTTGACATACTCATCATAACATGTTTATATGTGTTACCAAGTATAATAATGTACTGAAGTAGTGACCCTAACTTGTACGTTTCAAGGATAGCATGTTGTGCCGTTGAAGCAATTCTTAAAAATTCTCAGATATCTTCACGTCAATAATAATAGGAAAATATCAAAGAAAGGATACCCAGACTTCAATAAGCTAAATAAAATAAGACCGCTCCTTATATATTTCAATCAACTATATCAATTTGGTTTCAACCCTAGTAGGCACCTGGCAATTGATGAAAGTATGGTCGGTTTCAAAGGCAGTTCATATTTTAAGCAGCACATGCCTATGAAACGGACTAAATGTGGATTCAAGATTTGGGGGCTCTCATGTAGTCAAACTAGATATTTGCTCCATTTTTCTGTATACCAAAGTAAAACTACTGAAGAGGAAGGCATTAGGAACAAGAATCGTTCTGGAATTGTTGAAACCATATGAAGGTCATGGATACTGCTTATATTTTGACAATTTTTTCAGTATAGTTTCTCTAATGGAAACATTATCGTCTCAAAAATGTTTTGTTTGCAGCTAACCTCGCACGAGCCGAAAACTTAAATATCGTAAAATGGCCCTTGGTGAATCACACTTTGTGATGTGTGGTAACATTTCAATAGTTACTTGGAAAGATCGTGTCAAAAAGCCAGTTATTGAGATTAGTAACGTGCAAAACCTAAAAGAAAAAACTTCAGTAACACTCATGAACAAACATGGACAAAAATAAGTAGTTTAGTGTACATTTACTATACATCAATGCAATAAGGATATGGGAGAGATAGATCACTTTGATCAGATGATGAAGTATTTTACTTCATCTTGGGTTGTGCAATTGTGAATTTATATATTATATATGATGAATCCAGAAAAAAAACTCAACAAAAAGTCAATTCCACAAATAAAACTTCGCAGCACTTTAACAAATCTTCTTATCAGTTACTACCAAAGTCGTAACTCGAGGGGACGCAGATCTTCGAACCCACCTGTTAGAACAAACAAAATTAAAAACAAAAACTGTAGAGTATTGACAAAGGAGAACACATTCTAAGCTATTGGCGTAGAGGAACATATGCCAGAAAAAAACAAGTCGTCGTTGCGGCTTTGGGGAGCTCCCGATGAAAAGCAAAACGAACGAGCACAATATGTTCAACTTGAAATGTAACTTTGTGTATTAGTTGTTTTAGTCTATTTTACATTAAAAAATAGGTAGTATGTGTACCTTCCTTAAAAGTGTCTTTTCTAAATCGTTAAGAATCTGTGATTCACAAAAAAATATTTTTCTAAAAAATATGTCTACGTCTTCTATGTATTAATAAGAAAATAAATGAATGGAAAAAAAGATTATGTAAAACTTAATTTGCCCTATAAATGGTTTATGTCAACGTATCTTATACATCACTCCTAATCCTTTGTATCGAATATTTTGTCCATTGGAAATACAATAGACTTTTTATTTAAAGTGAATAACAACCACAAAACAGCGCATTTTCTATTCAATTTGAACAATGTTTGTGTTGGAGATAAAATTCATAAATATTGTAGCAGATGAGTAGAAAGGGCAGCCAATTTAAGGGTTTGGTTCTTGAGAGACTGCTCCAAGTGTAATTTAATACATATGTGTTCATTCAGATTCTCATATATAAAGCTAATACCACTAAAAGTGTTATAGATACTGGATTAGATTGTAACTTTACAAAAAATGAACGGCTTTATGCTGAGTTGAATGCCTATAGAAAGTTTCAAATCCTTTCAAGAAGACACAATGGGGAGCAGCACAAGACCATCGACTCGTTATACGCCTACGAGTTGACCGCATCCCGTCCAGTTGAATGACACGGTAACAACAGATGAAATTGACAGTGTATGTGCGAGAAATGATTACTTTCACTTTCCAAAATGTGTTATTCTTTTTCGATCTTAGTTTGATTTTGAGATCTTTTATTCTATTTACAATATCACTACCAATGTACACACAGTTTGCAGCAGAATTTTAGTTAATATATTGACAATTTTTAAAATAAATTGTGCTCCCCTTTAGACATTACACATACCTGTAATACCATTTATATGTATTTTACAATTCCAAAACACACTTACAACTCTATCAGCAGACCATGTCTTTTGGATACCGGTTACTATAACATGATTTTAGAATCTGAAAGTAATTTGCCTTTATAATTCACCCGCCCGTCATTTAGTAATAAAACTTTTTTCCTACATACTTTTCGTTATTTACCAACAGCTTCCGAGATTTCTTAAGTATTGTTGCAGACAATACCGAGTTTAATAATTGATTAGAAAGTTTTCATGTCAATTTTAAACAGCGTTATCACGTACCTTTTTTAACATTACAAAACCTACTACTCAAGTAACTGGGGGTATTGCTGTTAAACTAATTATATACATAGTCATATACTGATCAACAATCTTTATATTAAGTTTAACAGACTTTATTTCAGTAACTATTTTGACTATGTGATATTATTTTTTCAAGAGTTTCTACGTTTGTTGATTGTTACGTCTTTGTATTTTGTTCGAATGTTTGTTTTTCTGTTTTGACCATTTTCTTAAAAGGTAAACATTTGAGAGGTAACACGCGGATGGTGCGAGAGCCACCGAAGGCAAGGGGCTCTTTTTCCATTTCCAATAGCCATCTTACCCCTCAGCTTCTGTCAGGCTCCACTGATTTAAAATATATGATTCCTCTTCTAGACCCACTTGTCAACTGATTGTGCTTCTTCTACATGCCTCCTTTAGTATTGACGTACCCTAGCTGCACATTTCTGTCAGTAGATATTTTACTTACTCTTATGATGACGGTAAAATATTTTCAATATCTCTCAGATTCATCGTTTTCATTCCAGAGTTTTGAATTTATTAGGCGCCACTATTCCGGATTATGGGATATCAGTTCTAACCAAGAGGCATTTCAACTAAGCTTAAGAACAGATTTGCTGCATGGGAAGAATACAATGACGCCGATATTGTGTCTTAAAAATGATCGCAAAATATCCGACCAGACATGAAATAAAAGGTATAGTGAAGGCACGAAGGAAGAAAATAGAGTAAATAGAAATGTAAAAGACTATCGAAAGCGAATAAAAGATGTTAGAAATGCAACTATGAGGTCACATTCCGGACGACAGAAGAGCGTAGGAGCTATACGCAGTTGAAACAAAGACATGTGATTGTGTGAAACAGCAAATAGTAGCTCTCAAATATGATAACGATGAGATAGTTGACGATTGAGGAGAAATACTTGGATGGTTTAGAAAGTATTACCTAGAACTAAATCAAGGCGAACGTACTTATATTAATATATCATACGAGGAAGAATTGCTACCCTCAGAAGGTACGCATATTATTAATTAAGTGCACAAGAATACACAGAAAGGACCGCAATACGGTGTATTGACTAAAATCGCTGGAAAAGAGATATTTAGAAGAATATATTAGTTATAAACTGGTGAACATGATTGGGAACAGCAAATAATAGATCTGAGATCAGAAAACTGTGGCGTTAGAAAAGACATACTTATAGTGGTTGCAAAGCTTTTCTTAGAATTGTATCAAGATGAACGTACCCATATAAACATATCATAAGAGGAAGAAATTCTCAAAGACGATCTAAGCAATTAAAGAACAGGCAGGCTCTCGTAAAAGATATAGAAATATTCGGTGTGTTAATATTATTTAATGCTTCGTAGTCTACGAGAA
This sequence comes from Sperchopsis tessellata, assembly GCA_033557685.1. Classification (NCBI taxonomy): domain Eukaryota; kingdom Metazoa; phylum Arthropoda; class Insecta; order Coleoptera; family Hydrophilidae; genus Sperchopsis; species Sperchopsis tessellata. The sequence continues at coordinate 30,121 of JAWQRN010000019.1, forward strand.
AGCTTTTGACTCATTACATAAACAGGGATAAAATCTTTTCCATCCATCTATATTGAGCTTATTCCTAATATCTACGAAACACCTAAATATGCTAAAATACAACAACCAACGGAACTATTTGATATTTATACATATATATATATATATATATATATATATATATATATATACTTTTTTTGACTACTGATGGTCTCTTGGTCTTACATGTTGTCCTGTCCATTTCCATTTTCACATCTTTAGAGTACTTATAATATCTTTGACCCTAGTCCGAGTTCTTATACATGTGAAGCGCCTTTTATCACTATTCTCAAACCTACTACGTAACTCGCAATACCCCTTAGCATTATTTGAGATTCTGAATCTGCGAGACCCTTAACGGCCATCTCACAATAGCATATGTCAGCACAGGCAAACACACTCACATCGAAGAATCTGCGTTACTTATACAAATATATTTGCTTAGACGGCCAGTAGTTCTACATACAAGCTTCGTTCTTTGCGCTATTTCCAAAGATATCTCAATTCATCGTTTTGAGCTGGACTAAGTAAAGGTTAAATGTACACTTTACCTGACATAGCCATCACATTTGTTTTACTGAATTGCATCATAAAGCTTACATGTCTACTTTTTCATTCTACGTCAGGCATATTTGTTAAGCTCTCCTATGGTGTGTACAAAATCAATATATCATCTGCAAATCCTAAATGGTTAAGATATTTCGCATTCACTTTGATGCAGTAATGTTCAGAAACATCGAAAGTTGAACTAAAAAACATTTGTGATATATATATATATATATATATATATACAGGTGGGACCCAGAAATAAGGAATTGTTTGCGAGTAATGTGGTTGCACACAACCGTGGCCGGTGAAAATAACTAGGGGAGACTCTTGTGCAGCAATTGATGAATAAATAATCATTATGGTATTGACTTGAAATAGTTGAGACATAGTATCGTCTAAGAACGTCACGTCAAATTACCCATACCTCACATTGGAAGCTTCAAAACAATTTATGACGTCGCGGAACCACCCACAAAAACAATTCATATAGTATTATTGAATGAAAATAGATAATGTGCACTGTCCTTACGATAGTGTTTGTACCCAGTATTTATTTTTTAATTTGCGCATGTCAATTTTCTGAGTAAGGCTTGTTGTATTGCACACGTGTGCTAACCAATTTAAATTTCCATGTATCTCCTTACCTAACACTCTACCATGTATCTATCACCGGTGCAAACTACAATATTTCTAATACAAATTAGAAACTCACTAATTATAAACTAATCAGAAAAAGATTGCCTGGTCTATTTTTCATTTCAGTTATTCTACAACACATACGGTTTTCACCCCCATACATAATTATAGACGAATGTATTTTGAGGAATAAGTTATTGTAGACAAGCCCAACATAAGCTATCTTTCCGTAAATATGCAAAATTATATCACGAACTCGTATGATTTCAATCATTCCCAGTAATGCTCAAGTTTATTCTTTAAAATAGTCGTCTCATAGCTCAGTGGCTAAGTACTACGTTACTAAGCGTGGGGTCTCGGGTTCGAATTCCAGAGGCGGTCGGCCTTATATTAGAGAAAAGTCTTTGTAGTGCTCGTCTTCCGGTAGAGACATGAAACTGTGGGTCTCGTGTATTGTAGGTAACCACATGCAATTAAAAGAACCAAATTCCAGTTGGAATACTGGATGCGGCAAAATTCCCAGGTGAGGGAGCCTAATCCCTGGCGTCGGTGATAGGCCATAGCAGCGGAAATAAGCCGACGTTAAATAAAACAAATAAAAAATAATCTTTAAAATATTTTAGTCCTCCAATTCCAAAATTTGATAGTTCAGAGTATATTTTATCCCAGCTACTGCCTAACAATTGTTACGACCGAAAACTTTCACTATGATTGTACTCAGAGTCGGTAGTTATGCCTCCCGGCGATGTTATCACTCAAACTCACTGGTTTTCTCATGAGCCGGCATAAAACTAAGGTTATTGTGGAAAACATGTACCATTTACACCCTCTTCGAAAAAGGTCTGACGTGGACCAGTCAAAATCATCAGTCAATTCGCACACATCGCCTGTAATGGTCAAACAGTACCAACGACCGCTATAAAATTAGTAATTGTTTATTTTCGCGTAACCTCAATTGTTTTATTAAGTGCATTCTTCCTTATTCCTACGTCTTATCCCGCCCTGAACCCAGATTGCCTTTTACAACGAGATTTATAATGCTAGCAGCTTCCAGAAGAATCATCACAACAAGGTATTTCTGAACAAATAATTGTAATTTGTTATCGAAGGAATTATGCATACCTTTATGCCCTAGCCATATTAAAACAGTCTGGGTAGTACACACAACATGAACACAGTTGATCTTACTGAGCAATATGACTGTCATATTTCAAAACCTCTACACGGTTTTCACCCGGAAACACCATCCTAAATATGATTGTTTGATAGATGTTAGACTGCAGATAGTTATATAGCTGATACAACATCCAAAATAGCGAGTAGAAGCTTTATAATTTGTCCCGAACTAGTTAAACTATTTACTATAGCAGAAACTTACTTGCGAAAAATACAAAGGTTGGTTTGAAAAACCAAATCATTCAAAGCATATGCTAGGAAAACGAGGTTGAAATCATTGTCACAAAATCATTGTCACAACTTATTTTTCCTCACCAAGCTCGCCTAAACAAGCACATGAAAAATTGCTAACTAGTATATGGGTATTTCAAAAAATAATTGAAATGTCGATTCATCTCCTAATCAAGTGTTCAAATTAACTCAAGTCACTTTGAATACTTTTATTCAATAATATTATGGTGGCGCAAAGTCTCGCTGGAAACCCTTTATATAAGAGCACAGTAGCCATACTACAATCGTAAACTTCTTTTGTATAGATTTTACTTATCGTGCTTTGCATATACCTTCGAACTTTGAAATAAGTCTTAGAGGCTTAGAAGCGAGAATCATATTTAGAATTTCTTATATGATGGTGGTATTTTTAAGGCTACATAGGAAATAATTAAGGCGTGTGGCTCTAAAAGGGCTAGACTTCCATTTAGGCAAAGACTATTTGTTCAGAGAATTTTAAGGTTGATCGCGATATCGTACTAGTTGCGATCTTAGAGTGTTTATTATTTTTTATTATTCTACGAAATTTGCCATATAAGTGGGGTTAAGCTTTGATATTTCAATATATTCTCAAAAAATCGAACACTTTGACCATTTACAGGAGCAAAGAATTTGGTAATCATTAGACTAAATTATATTTTATTTTCTATGTACTGTAAATTAACAGTGGAAATGTTGAATAGAGATAGCAGAAGATTTTTGAGAGTTACTTATAAGCAGAGATCGGCGCAGAGAATTTACATGAACGGGAAGGTGACTTTCATTGAGCAGTGGGAAATTACTATAAATATACTTTCTATAAAAATATTATACTTATCAATGTTATCTGTCATATATTAATATAATTCAATATTTTGTGATTTTTGAGATCGATTTCTTTTTGAGATGAAAAAATGTAAATGCACATGAAATTCAGTTAAATATACAAAATATATGTGTAGTTAATTCAGTAAGTAGACTTCCACGGCCACATTAAATATCCTCAGGTTTTCCGGGAGATAATCATTTGTTGGCTTTTCTTTTTGCCGACGTTTCGTCCACCATTTCAGGGGACTTTATGAATAATGAACTGTCATTGTGATATTCATTGCTAGGCATACTTAACATAATCCTGGATAAAGCTATATTTTAACATACAAAAATTATATTTTAACTTATATTCAGGTTTTTCTGGAGATAACCGTGTGTTAGCCTTTGTTTTTGCCGACGTTTCGTCCACCGTTGCAGGGGATTTTATCAAGACCTGAAGCTCTTAAAAGTGCTAATTATAGATTGCCATGTAACTCCGAAAAGTGCTAGATGTAGGTGCCGACCAGCTCTAAAAAGAGTTAAGTATAGAATGGCATGTAGCTCTCACAACTGCTAGTCAAAGTATGTAAAAGATATTTGTGTAGTTATTTTTAATGATAAGCGATTAATATTTTCGAAACAATATTTTTACAAACGAAAAATTTTACTTCCCTCTTAGTAAATAATCATTTTTCTATTATAACTACATATTAACGTCTTACAGGTTTCCATTTTTCTAAATTTTCATAAAACCTATACTGAAAAAATGACTACAATATATGAAAAATATTATTTTAATAGAAATTGCTGGGTAAATTAAATGTTAAAAATATGTAGTTTCAAAAACTGCTTCAGAGTCTGATTTTAATTATAGTAGTGTTCAAAATTAGTTTAAAATAGAATAACTATAATGTCAAATCTTAGAAATATTGAAATAAATGTATAACTATTGTATTTAATTATTCGTTTTAGAATAAATTTCATAATTTTTGCAAATATAAAATGTGTGTAATAATTTTAATTATAATATTTGTATTTTATTATGAAAATTGATTAATTTCCTTCATTGGAAATACTCTGTATGTGCAAGAAGTCTACATTATACATTACATACATATATTACTACAGCTGTAAATATAGGACTAAAAAATAATTTTAATTTACAAATAGGTCTAAAATGCCAAGCTGTTTAATAATGTATGTATACTAATACTGTGTATTTAATAATTAATGTACTTTAAACTGTTCATATTTTTATTTACGCCTACATACATACAAGTTTATTTATAATCTTATGATTTTGAATTAAGACAAGTGGTTGTTATTTTTACAAAACTGTTCTTATTTTAACAGTAATGAATAATGCACCTAAAACTAAATTATTTTTATCTTCAAAAGTCTCCGTCGTAAGTTTCTACAATATTTATTAATTAAAAGTTATTTAATAATTATAATAACAAGCGTTTATAATAAAAACTATTGAATGCTGATTATAGTAAATGTTACTATTTTGAGTATAAGTTTTCCATTATTTCAAATAAAATATTTGTTAATTTTTATCTGAGTATTGTTATATATCTAAATTGATTGTAAGTAGTAGTCAATTAAATTATTTTTTTACATAAATATTAACTAACTTTTATTTTAGCAATTTATTAATACTAAAATGGTATTTTACGCAAATATATGTATCCGAATGCGGTTCGGAATAATATTTTGGGGTGTATCGTCCTACTCCTCAGGGGTGTTTCTTTTGTAAAAGAGAGTGATTCGTATTTTGTACAATATCGGTTCAGAGGATTTTAAAGTGGGTGCTTCAAAAACAACAAAATTTTGACCATTCCTGCTCGGTATATATAAGAATGTATCCTATTTATTCGCAAATATGAGCGAAACTTTGAATCTGCTAGATATACCCATGAATACAATACTCGAAGAAGGGAATACTATGCTAACCATCTGTGCGTCTTGAGGTAACATATCGGAATTGTTACTACAAGTGTTTGTGGCTATACAATGCATTGCCATTATCACTAAGACAATTAGATAGACTATCAGAGTTTAAATTAAAACTTTTTGACTTACTCTGTGAACTGGAGCCAAATCTAGGTAATTATTTTAAAGATCATTGCAATGCTCTCTAAAATATTTCTATGAATTTACTTGTATAATTTATGCATAACTGTGTGTGTTTATATATATATATGCTAATTATGTGCGAAATTCAACTGAACATACAATATTATATTATTTAATATGCATAGATTTTAGCTTTCGATTTATTGTGTTGTTTTGTTGTTTTATTTTCTATGATACTATGTATACATGTATTTATATATGTGTCATGAATACTGATGTTTATTATTACTATAAAATGTTGTTTTGAAAAAATATGTCACTTTTTTATTGATAGGTATACTATTATAAGTTTACTTCTAATTCAGAAACTAATTATTGTAGAAATAACAACTGTTTTGTAAAAACTATAGTTGCACTCTCATTTCAAAGCCATAACCTAATTAATTTTCTTTAGTTCGATATTTTATTTATATTAAAATAAAAGTAGTTTTGTAAAAACAGTTCTTTAGTTTTGAAAATAAAAGTAATCTGCTTTTCGTTTGAAAGCACAATACAAAACTAATTGCTCTTGGCTCACTTTCAATGCTTGCATTGTTTTAAATGTTCAAGTAAAGTTTCACAAGGTGTGCACAAATAAATATATCTGTACGTTGTTTTCATTAAAATTCAATTTCCTTTCGTTCAACGCATTTTTTGACTTATATTGCTTTTAGTTTTATGTAGTTAAGATAGTTTTTGATAGCCACTAAACAAATTTCACTAATTACTAATTAAAGTTTGGAGATTTCCATGTTAGATACGAATTCATATGGATTGTTGGTCTTTAACTCTAAGAAGGTAAATAAAAATTACTTGGTTTTGGTTTATTTAAACATTTTAATAAGTGTTTTTGAACACAATTTTAATTAAATTATTAAATCAGCCACAAACTGGCAGGATACATTTGCTTCTTCTTCAATATCGTTAGTTCTTTCTTTATTTCTAACATGAACAGGATTGCTGTAATATTATTATTACATAATAGTTTTTTGACATCCATTAGTTTTAAATTATTTAATTTTTAAAACTCTAGCTTAATGTTACTTGGGGTTATCAGAGCAGCTTTTTTTGTCTATCATTGTAGAGAACGTTGACAAATTACTTATATAATGTACCCATCTTACAGAAATACCGGTGGATATTGTACGTTTCAAATATTTTTTACAAATATTAATCTGGAAATACCACAAAGACATAGGTTTATTTACATACTCCACTAATTCCTTCTAATCTTAGACATCACAATCTGTTGCAAGATGGATTACAATTGCATGTTCAGGAAAAATATGTACAAAATCCTTGAGGTCGAAAATAACTTAAACTCCATTATTATTTTTCTCTCTAACAAAAAAAATATCTGACAGCAAAATAAATATCCTATAATACGTAAAACAAGTTATATGCCCTAAGTATTTAAACACGTCTTTAAAAACCGTTTACAATACATGTCGATCATCGTCGAGTTTTTGTTATATCTAGAACAACCATCTGCAATCAAACGAATAGTTATTTTCTCATTTTCAAAATTAATGCGACTTTCTATGAGCTCATTCAAAACTCGTGCTCCATTCAATAATAAGAAACTTTTGTTTTCCTAACTTAGATTTTGATACTCCTTGAACAATCGTAAAGTTGTGAATATAAATTGGCCTTAGATAATAAACTGCAGATCTGAAACTTTTGTCAAATATTATAAAATCATATCTTTCTTCTCGAAGAAGTTGAAAAGAGATTTTGCCCTCATTAGGTACACTTTATGTTTTATCATTATTATATTTTTTCCTTTTACATCTACCTCATATCTCATTCTTTCTATTAATTGCAAAGAGATTGAGCAACCATCGGCACGTAGCGATTGAAAGCTAGCCTATTAAAACATGTCTAAAATTAGACGGTTTAACTGCTAGTTCGAGGGTTGTTCCTCCACAAGAAATCCTTCTTAATCTTTTTATATTTAAATTTGAGCCAAGATATACCCCTACTGATTCCGACCAGAAATAGTGAGACACATATAAATTTAAGTATGTTGTTTTGTTTAATTTTGTATTTAACTTTCTAACGATCACCTACACGCTCCGAAGCTTGACAACTTTCGGAAAACTGTGTCATAACATAATTTATATTGGTTGGTTACACCCATATCTTTAAAAAACCTTTTTGGCACACAGGTACTCGTTCGTTGTTCTGGTCACTAATAAAATATTTATTAGAATTTTTACTTGTTATACTTTTCCATAGTACAAGCGTTATTAATATTATTGCATCTTGTATCGACTTGTGTTTTGAATAATAAACAATGCTATGATATTCTACGATATCCTTCATGGTCAGTGATATTGGATAGTGAGACCAATCTTTTGGACAAAACCTGAAATAATAATACTAACTTGTTTCAGGTACACCCGTTAATAACATGTTCTTCATTCAAATTAACATTAATTAAATGTAATACAGTTCTAGTATAATAAACTAACCTCAACTTTTTACCAATGTTGAGTTTCCATTTTTCTCTTACCTAATTGGTTTTCTCGCTTTTTTTGAACTGTCAGATGAAGTATTAATTTTCATTTTTTTAACTAATTAATAATTCCCATATCATTGTACAATTTGATAATTTGTATCGAACAAAGATGTGTACTACTACCTAACAAAATTAATTATGATTGATTGAATTGGAGTTTATGATACTACTATCCATGTAGAGATTGCCAGTATTAATAATAAAATGAAATTATAACCAAATATAATAAAAATAACGAACAAAATGATGTATTATCTCATTTTATGAAAGAAAATGGAGAATGGCGATTTTATCAAAGAAATGGAGATTGCCGATTTTGATTTTGTATCATACATATATTAAATAATCCATCAGTGTAGTTTGTAGTACCTTCTTAGAATAACCCATTTATTTAAGTTAAAATAAAACTTAAATTAATATATTTTACCAAATTAGAAGATCTTATAATTTATAAATTGATTTACTTAGCTTCAGATCGAAAATAATATGTAAGGTAAACTTTACTTTATAAAATGTGGTAAATACCATTAAGTTGTAGGTCCACCAGGAGGTGAAGACCAATCATCCAGCAATTTAATAAAAGTTTATACAACATCTAAGAAATTTAAACTAAATGTTGCACTTCTGTAAAACTGTATAATGTATATTAATAAAGGACTTGTTAATGATCAAATTATAATTTGAGAATCCGTATTAAAACTTCTTTTATAACTATATTATTCTATACTATCTTATTAACATAAACTTTACTGCTATATGAAATTTTTATTACATCTGAGGTTCAAAAGTATCAGAAAATTCCCCGCACAAAACAACCTCTAAAATCGAATGAAAAAATAACGAGATATATTTAGGGGTATACATTGTTTATCAAAATATTTTACGAACTTGTCATATTAACGAGATTCCGGGTCTATTGTGCTGAGGGAAAACTGCGACGAGCCTAAAAAAATATTTTTATAAATGGAATACATCAAATCCGGGGTAGGACTCTGGACCGGCTATTGGATATTCAACGCGGACGATAAAATTCCGATGTCCCACATAACAATAACCCGCTTCTTTTACTTGTATTTGCTCGTGTCCGAAGGATCATGCGTCCTCGCCGTAGGCTAGATGGAAGTATTCTTGTGTATGTGAAAAGGCGGTTGAGATTACTAAAAGACCCTCTGGGCAGCAATGCACAAAGCGCTTAACGGACCACAAAGAGGCTTCTTAGCAAGCGCCCAAAATCTAGAAGTTTTATTCCTCTCTCTCTCTCTCTCTCTCTCTCTCTCCTTCTTGCTTGAACATGATTCCTCTTCGCATAGTTACCCGGAATTCTATAATAAGTAATACCCCAATCCACTGGGAACGCAATAAGTTGTGAGCATAAGGATAAATTTTCTTTTCCTCTTTTGGGAGTAGGTATGTGTTTGAGGAACGCTTCGGATCGACAGTTTTATAAGTATAGATTTCAAATAAATTTTATTTAATTGTTTTTTTCGCGCATTACTTATGTGATATGAAAGCCAATTTGAATTACAAATACAGGTTCTTCTAATTTGTTTGACATAGTTAAATCCGCAAATTAAATCATAAGAAGGTTTATAAACGTTATTAAATACTACCTCTAAAATATTATTAGATGTTTTAGAGTATTATGGAGTATCAGAAAAATATTATAATATGATGAAAATATATCTTATCTAAATTAAACACATTTCTCAATCTACGTCATAAAAGTGTTTTATGTTGTTCTTTTTTACTAGAACATTAAGGTTCTGGGCAGGTGCAGATTTGTGTTATGACGATCTAGACTGTTGGTGAAAAAAACTGAAATTGTTTCATTTCTAAGATATATGTTCATGTTCAAACTTCATAATAGTCAATAGTATAAAACATCTAATAAAAATAAGTCATTCCACGAAACATTTCTTATGAAAAAATATTATATATAAATGAAGAATATTTGAAAGCATTTAAAAAAAATCTAGATGGAAATTTGAACAAGAAAGTATTAGTTATTATCATTTGTAACTATAAATAAATTAAGCCCAAAACTATAGTTATTGTATTTTAAATAATGAAATGAACACTTATTTTGTGTAGTTACAAGATACATTTTAGGATTAGGATGTTAACAAACTTTCATGTTTCAATAGGCAATATGTGTTTTACAATACGTCCAGTTCTCTATTGTAACTTTGTATAATCTGAATATGTACGAATTACCACATGCCCTATAATAACCCTCGACAACAAAAGCAAGTGGTGATAGTCTGAAGGTTCTTTATTACCTCAGTCTGATACTATGGCAATCCGTGCAAATTGTGGGAACAAAAAAGTAAAACATAGAATTGGGGGAAAGTTTGATTATTCAGTGAATATCTACTTTACAATTTAAAATCACCATGAAGAAAATTATTTCCACTTCAAAACTTACATCATACTTTATAATTGATTTGAGTAAGTAACTGGTAGATGGCTAGATATAGTTGTGATCAGTGCCGGATATGAAGTAATGGTGCTCCAAGGTATAATTTATGTCAGGACTATTTACATTAATATGCAAAATATATATTTTCCGTGATTAAGAATTAATAAACATAAATTTTATTTATTTACTCTAATAATAAACAAGCAGTAAGAAACCTGTAAAATCCCAATATTAACTAATAAAAAAACTATATTTTTCAATATAACTAGCTAAGAAAGATTCGATTTCTGTCTACAACTCTAAAACCATTAATACTTGATATTAGTTACAACGGTATTTATATCTACTCTCAAATGATAGACAGCCATACTCACGTGTAAGAGCTATTTTTAAATGTTTGCTCGTTAGTTAAATGAATATCAAACTAAGCTTTTCTTAGACAAGTTATGAGATAGGATAAAGTGTCGTTATTTAAAATTAATCTTAAGTAAAACATCCTATTTTTTAACAGGAAGGGGAATACTAAACTTAATCAATCCTTGTACGGAATGAACATTTTTTTATTTTAGTTAAAATATCTAGTGTGTATATTATTATTAAATTTATATAAAAAAATCAGATTTGAGTTTCTGTCCTGCTATATACAACAATATCAACAAAAAAATGACAGACTTACATCTTGGTGTGGTGTTAATGGTTAACAGTTCGTAACATCGTTTATGGTAAAATTACCCGTTGGTGAATATGGAATTGTGAAATTTTTGGTTTAATCGTAATTTCTGGGCATCTTTATGTTTTTCCTAAATATTTAAAAGAACAATGTTGTTGCCACTATTAGAGGTTGGCCTGTTTTTTATTAATTTAATTTTTCGGATTAACTTCATTTACTATAAATTTAATTTTATAAAATCTACTTTCTCTTACCGCTGTTCAATCAAGTAGACCCATTCTAATGCAACAACCTCAATAGCCAAATTGTTGCATTTCTTAGTGAATCTACGCATATCTCAACCATCACAAACGGATGATAGACAGTCATACTCACGTGTAAGAGCTATTTTTAAATTTTTGCTCTTTAATTAAATGAATATCAAACTAAGCTCTTCTTAGACAAGTTATGAGGTAGCATAAAGTGTCGATATTTAAAATTAATCTTAAGTAAAATATCCTATTTTTTAACAGGAAGGGGAATACCAAACTTAATCAATCCTTGTACGGATCCTGGTGTCTTTAAATAACACTACTACTGCTTTTCAGGTGATATAGTTAGTCCATTTTTCAATAATAAATTTAGTTTAGTTTTAAGAAAATATCTTTATGGGAATTCGCTCAGTCAGAACACGTGAAGTACACATCATACATGCATTTATCTATGCTTCTCGATAACTCAGTGAGTAAGTACTACGTTAGCAAGCTTGAGGTCTCGAGTTCGAGTCCCAGAGGTGGTAAACTTTTTGCGATAAGAGGACAGTCGGTGTAGGGTTCGTCTCTCGAATGAGTATCAGGTGTACGTTAAAGAGCCAAATGACAGTGGAATACTGAATGTGGCGAAATTTTCAAGTGAGATAGACTATTCCCTGGCTTCAGTGATGGGCCATCGCATCTATACTAGCCTGACGTTAAATAAATACATAAACAATATGCAAATATCATCTGCTAATTGAACGACTTTAACTCTTTGATTAAATTTAAAAAGAATAGTACATATAAACCAAATTACTGTTGATTTATCCAGCTCGAATTAATAAAACATAGTGGCAAAATATCAAAGATTCTAGATATACGCATTATTTCTGCTCTTTACAGTGCAACATTTTTAGTCAATAAAATCATTTCTTATGTATTCAACAGTTATAATTATACAAATGTTTCAATAAATTTTAAATATTGCGTACTACGTATATTAATAGATCTTAAACTAATAACCAATATAGTGGATTGTTGATTGTTAGTAGAATAAAATGGTTTAAAATGTATTCCAGAAAGAAGCACCAACTGTCTATAAATTATTTAATTATAAATTTTCGTCTGCCGGTTTCGAGGCATCACACCTCAACCTGAGGTCAAACTAGTAATAAATACAATAAAAATCAATAAAACAAAGGACACATGTGAAAACGCATGGATCCAAAATTCGTGCTGCAAAGATTTACTATTTCCTAGAATTTCACCCCTTTTATGTGTAACATGGAACACATGAATTTTAGAGCATCGCCTACAAGTGAAGGTCTTAAATAATGATATTTTTGAATAGAATTTATTGATCTATCGTATGTATTATTGACTCGTAGGTATGTTTACACCTTAGCCACTCGTGGTAACTTCTTCTAAATTTTGGTACATTAATTTTCGGTAATTTAACTCCAGCTACATCGCCTAAGGACTCATGTTCTAATTTACTAACTTTGTGAGACTGTTTATAGTGAATTAAGAAATACTAAGATATCTATCAAAACTAGCAGTAAATTTGACCCTTGATGTACAATGATCCTCTAAATAATAACCTGAACATTTACATTCAATATGAGATTGAACCTCTTCAAATTTCCCAAATAATTCAGTTGAACCCGAAACATTATGTTCTTCTTCGCGTAAAATAAACTGTGTAATGTTTTAATTTTTATCCTATATTGCATTTGTAAATTTTAGAAATTGTGCAAACAATATTAATTTACCTTTAAAAACACTGCAGTTCCTTAGCAAAATTTCAATTGCGTAACCAAAATTGGAATTACTAAACGAACCATAAAACCTAGTAAAACCGAAATATTAACACAAAACCAATGTAAACGTGTGCAAATAGAGGTTGAATAAATATTAAAATTGGAGGAAATTACTAACTTGGGAGCCCAACACAATGTCTCGTTGCTAGGCTACAATTTTCTTGACACGTGGTTTCTTTATAATCTCGCTTGTTGCCGCCACGTGATTATGTTGCTAGTTTTCAAAGCAGGAAATATTATTTCTTATATATTACTAGTTCACAAAAATTTCCTGTTCGTATGGGCAATTGTTATTATTTTTTATAAAGTGAACTGTGAAAATGTAACTATGTAGCATCAAGAGATGTTTACACATCGACGATCAAGGAAAGGGATATCGTGTTTGGTGCACTGATATGCCATCGTAAATAAATAAAATAAAAACTATAAATCTAGCCATTTACAGAAAATAAACTATTGAATTAAAACTATCTAATTAATAGAGATGCATCATTGTTAATTAATATGAAACTACACTGTAAAACCCCAATCACCGAGAGTGGTTCAGATGTAAGCTACGCCTTCGTCAGTAAATATAAATCCTGGATTTTGAAATACTGTACAATGCATTCTGATCTTAGAAGCAGTGTTAGGCAGCTTATAAGAGGTAATTAGTAATTTGCCAGTGACATAGATATATCGCCAACTGTACCATTAAATTACGATTATGGAACGCTGTCAACAACATTTGTATACAATTAAATAACCAAGACTAGAGTACGAGAAACGGTTTTTCAAAGTGCAATATGCCAGTTTAATTGTCCGAATCGTACACCTGGACCTAACATTTGGGCCTTTGTCTTGGCCTTACGTTACCTCTCGGCTCGTAAATGGTTAATACGGTTTCATTTTTCTTTTAAAATTACATAGAAATTTCGTTATTTTTTTCGATGTAAATCGTTTTTAGGAGAAGTCTATTGTCTTTCCACAATTTATTTTTATTATATAATAAAGCTACCGGTTTCGAGCCCACAAAGGTGTCTGTTCCCATGTTTGTTTTTTAGCCAGAAGATGAACTTTGTGTGATCAAAACAGGTTGATTAGTTGTATAATAAGAAACAATTGTAGAAAGCCAATAGACTTTTCTTTAAAATAAAAACTAAAAGGTGATTACTGTGCCCTCGATGTAAATACCACTTTCGTTTTACTACTATTCATAATAATGCCTTAATTTTTAGTTTCAGAATCCATACCAATCATTTGTATATAACTCTTCAATAGCGAATGCAAATAACTCGGCATCAGCTGCAACTCTCAAATGGTTAAGATATTCTCCATTCAATTGTATGCCCTTCTGTCCACATTCTAGTTACTGGAACATATATTTCATACCTTCACTGAACAACTTTGGCACATGGCGTCTCTTTGTCTATTAAACCATTCGGTTTCTTGACGGAATATAACGTTTGATGTGGCTTTTTATAGATCTTAGAAAACCTACCCATTCCTTCCGTTGGTAAAAATCACGCTGGTATTTTTCGTAATTATTTTTGGAAGGAACTTATAGCCAATAGATGTGAGAAGGATTAGACAGATATATTTTCAGGCCTTCTATATTTCATTTTTTGTAAAATAAAATAGTTTTTGCTTTGAGTCAAGATTCTCCATCTGTATCTGTTTCTATTGATAAAATATACAGTTTTGCCAGAGCTGTATATTTCATCTCCAGCAATTTTTAGTATGTTTCTACCGTGATTCCATCTTTCCCTGGTAGTTTTCCACACATTGATTTTGACCAATTTTGAGAGTCATAGAGGTGGAACGTCTTACTTGGAAGATATGTTTATGTGTCTTCTTTCATTACAATATACTTCTTGGTAAATCTGTCTGTTCACTTCAATGATTTTCTCCCGTACGTCAATTTTTTCACTGTTTTTAGATTTGAGGGTTATTGTGTGCTTTTTCCCAATCATCAGCCTCTGTTTCACTTGTCCTTAGTTTCTATGCTGCTTTATCGCTCGGAGTATAGTTTCCTAGTTGTGTTCATCTTCTAACATCTACCTTTAATAGCTTTCTAATGGTTTTTATATTTTCCATATAATTTATATTCTACCTGTTTGTTTTAACTTTACATTTAAGTTATCTATGCTGCTTTTGAAGGGTCAAAGTTTGTTCAGAAATTTTAAGCTTCAGCAGAACATCTGCTTTAACTCTAGTTCTTTATTAGATTTCAGATGATGCAAGTTAATGTTTCTTCTACAGCTGCTAGATAACTTCAGTCTTATTAATTTAACATTAAGAGATAGTATACATACAACCAAATGGTGATCACTTTCATAGACAAAACGGTTCCGAATGGTGCAGACTTGTTTAATGAGTTTTATATTCATAAGTATGCACTGAATCTTGTTCTAGCTGTTACTAGAACCGTATCAGGACCATTTACGTAATGATTTCTCAGCTAGCATAGTATTTGCTATATACAGACCCTTTGAATCTGTAAATGCTACAAGTCTTTTCCTTAGTTCACTTCTTCTTTCAAAGCTGAATGGCACTTACAACCAGATTTCCTGTTTGTGTTCTCCTACTGTTGTATTGTATTGCATTTGAACTGTCATCATGACAGGGCGCCCCTTCATACAACACTACCACAGATTCGTCGGAATGGCTGCTTGTTGGAGTAATATTCTCAGAATTTGTGGTTTATACAGCCAAGAGATCTTTATCTGTAACTTTGCGCCTCTGTAAAATATTCTCCCAAACTTGATTATTCGGGACTTGGGTCAACCATGGAACCAACTTCACTCTGATTCAATTATTATCGCCACGAGTGTGTCAACTTTACAATAGAATAAGTTCTTTTTTCTTTTATTTTGACTTCGCTGATACCTCTGGCATCCCACTGAATTTTTTCCAATTCATTTTCTGACTCTATTAGTTACTCTGCACAGGATAATTGCTAAAACTGTCT
This sequence comes from Sperchopsis tessellata, assembly GCA_033557685.1. Lineage (NCBI taxonomy): Eukaryota > Metazoa > Arthropoda > Insecta > Coleoptera > Hydrophilidae > Sperchopsis > Sperchopsis tessellata. The sequence continues at coordinate 46,290 of JAWQRN010000019.1, forward strand.
TGACTCCGCGGATTCTTACCTCCTGCCTTTACCGGGGATAAATACGTTTTCGGATAAAGTGAACACACCCTATTTCACCGTCCATAATAACAGTATCTCTATTACCGAAGTTGTATTTCGTTTGAAACCTATTTTTAACTATTAAACTTAAAGCTAACCATTCAAAGCAAAATTAATCCTACAAATAATAATTCATACGAAGTTGAAAAGATATGGCCTTTATCATCAAGTAATGATATAGTAGATTCATTCAGTGGTTTCTAAATAATATGCGTGTCTACAATTTCTGGAAGCTGCGTCCGAGGTGAAAGCCAATTTTTATTTTTATATCGAAGTATATTTGATGTTACGTTCAAAACTGTTTGAGGATTATACGGGTTAGACTTACAGAAAATCCTCAATTGGTATAACATTACATAAATATGTAAGTATTTCAGAGTTTTTCGATTTACAGTTTCGTCGAACAACGGATACGGTTTTGTCCCAGTTATAAAAAGGGAATGTGATGAAATTGTGGTCCAAAAAGTACATCTCGCTCTCAAAAGGAAATGTAGACTTAATTTACATACGCACTACTAGCACATGTTATCAAAACATCCATGTATAATATTAATATGTTTTATGAAAGACCGCTTATACTTAAAATGGAAAGTAGTATCCCAAATGTCGAATGAAACTTGGGAAACTGATTATACTATATAGATAACAAAATGATTTATAAAAAGATATTACATAATTACTTACATACTTTGAGTACGGACTATAAATTATTTTCAGAATTTTATACGCCTAGAAGGTGCTCTATTATAGTGGTGATTATAGTTTAGCACTACACATAATGGCTATACATTTATCCGCTAATACGACTCAATTAGCCGTATTTCGATAAGAGCCTTTTCTCTTTTCAATTTTCCTGTTTACTAGTGATGAAGTTTCATTCCAATGGCCGTAGCTTTTTAAACTTTAGTTTAATAATAATGATCATAATCATCATTACCAGTCGTTATTTATCCATTGCTGGACGCATGAGGGTTATCTTTTAAGTGCTTACAAACGACCACTAGGTGGCGCTATTGAGATGTCATTACTATTTTCATAAAATCTGATATTTGGTATTGTGAAAACAGTGGCAGCTTAGAAATTGACCGAGTAGTTTTTTTAGAGTGAGCAAAAAATGAAAATTTAACGTGAAGGTTTTCGTTGGATGATTTTTTACGATTTTAGTAAAGGCCTAACTTAACATCAATGCATCGAATCGCTTCGTTCAACTTTTGGTAATGAATCAACACCAGAAAAGACTGTTTATAATTGGTTTGCAGAATTTCGTCTTGGTCGTGCGTCCGTCAGTAATGAATTTCGTGAAGGTCGACCAAAATCGAATGTTATTCCAAAAACCATCTATGCTGTGCTTAACATGATTGAAGAAAATCGGCATGTGACTTACAGTGAGATAGAGGCATGCTTAGGCATATCGAAGACTGCAGTACATTCGATTTTGCATAAATATTTAGCTGTGAAAAAGATCTGTTCTCTATGTATTCCGCTTAAATTGATCGAAGCTCAAAAAAAGGGTATTTGTGTAAAGAAATGCTCAAAAAATTCGACCAAGGAACTGCAAAATTCGTATACAATATCTTGACAGGTGACGAAACTTGGATATATTCGTATGAACTGAAAACTAAGCAACAATCTACTGTTTGGGTGTTCCAAGATGGACCAAATCCTACAAAAGTTGGTGGTTCAAAGAGCACTTCCAAGAAAATTATCGCTTGTTTATTCGGTTCCTTTAGAGAATCGAAGAACAGTTAATGATGAATGGTATAGAAAAATTTGTTTGCCAGAAGTTATTGATGAAAAAACAACCAAAAACATCGCATCATTCTTCATCATTACAATGCCAGCTCTCACACAACATGTCAAACAATTGATTATTTGAAGGAGAAAAACATCAAATTAATGTCTCATTGCCTGTATTCACCTGGCTTATCGCTTAAAAAATTTTTTTGTTCACCAATGTCAAACAAAAAATGCGTGGACAGCGATTGTCATCACATCAAGAAGCTTTTTAAGCCTTCGAAAACCATGTTTTTGAGATACCAACTTCAGGGTGGAAAAAGGCAATAAAACAGTACCAAAAAATTTTTTTCTTTTCTAGTTTTTGTAAAAAAAAAACTTTTGAAGACTTCAAAAACCATGTTTTGAGATACCAACTTCAGAGTAGAAAAAATATTTCGAGAATAGGTTTGAACGCATGCAAAGTGTAAAAATATTAAGGAGGAATATTTTGAAAAGCAGTAAAAAAAATTTCTTTCCTAGTTTTTGTAAACATTTAAAAGGTAAACCTCGTATGCATCTTTTATTCTCTCTTTTATGGCCGCTGAAAGTTCTACATAACATTATGCCTTCTTGCCATCATCACTCTAGATACAGTGGTTTAATAAAAAAACTAGTCTCAAATAATTGTTGTCTTGGTTTTTATTCAATTTAAAATCAGTCTTTGGCGTTCGAAGACATTTTGTTAATATTTGTTTACATTTTAGGAGAAGGCATGCAATTTTCTTGATACATTTATCATATTAGCAATTATATAATAATATTTGAACTAACTAACACAAAATCTTCAATTATATCTATACAGGATAGAATTTCTCTTAAAAAACTCAGGATGTAGTCTTTCCACAAATTTAATTAACATATCGACCGGTTTCGACCATTCAGATCACTTTTAGACTTGTTATGCAATTCGGACTACGTGAGTGCAGCACGTAAGCGTATATTCACGTTATTCAGAATGCACAACAAGCTAGGCAATGACCTGAATGGTTGAAACCGGTTACTATATAAATTAAATGTGTGGAAGGAAAACATCTTGAATTTTCTTAACTATGAATATAACAAAATTCTTTTTTAATAGTATGGTTTTCACTGCCACAAAGGCTAATCATATATAGGGAAAAAAATATGTTAAATCTGACCAGATACTCTTCATATAAACCAAATACCTCCAATCCAAAATGTATAATTACCTGAAATCTTATCATGGAAAGTGCCATCCTCGATCATTCAGTCTCATAAGGGAATGAATATAATGTCAACCGTCTGTCAAATAGAACTATACGTAATTCTTAGTATATTAAGCGATCAAAAGGTAACGTTGTAGACAATGCTCCGTTGTTCTTAAGTTGCGCGATTTCTTTAGAAACATTACCTCCGCACATAATCATATATGTCTTTAAGGGGTTCATCTTAAGGTCGAGATGATTTGATAATAGATGATCTCAAGGCCATGTATTTACTAATTATTTGTGATAGGCAGATCCTCCAAACGAAAGATTTTATGTTGTAATTACATTAATTTAAGAAGTGAAATGCATGTATATTAAACTGCACACCAACAACGAACTTTCTGTCCTCCCAATTAGATAATGACTATTTAGTGATACGGCATATGAAAAATCAAGGCATACACTAACATAATAAGTATATAGTTCAACTCATTGCCAAAACATCATAAAATTTATTAACAATTTTTATTGGACTACTAAAGTATCTTTCTCTCAACAAAGTATTACCTAACGGTCGAAAATTCTTTTTAATACTAGGACCACGCCAATATTTAATATGGAAGGTGGTATTCCGAGGAGAGTTAATTGATTTGCAAATTACAGTTCTTTGTGAATAACTTTTAATCTGTTTGAGTTTTCGTAATTTTTGAGAAAAATATAATTTCAAGGTTACATGGGTACTGAACTTTTAAAAACTTTTCTATAGGGTTATTTTCAAACCAAATAAAACCACCAAAGATGTACTTTAAATAATACTTTTATTATACTAATATTTTTTTCCGAAAATGCTTGATTTTTTTGAAAAAGAAGTAAATACAGTTATTTTAAATCTAATTTATACAAAATAAATCATGTTACACGAGATTCTATGAACTAAATATCAGTTTTGTTTAAATTAACTATATAACTCATAGTATTCTTAATAATACAAATTTCAAAAAGTTAATTTTGTATATTCTTCAAAGATAAATCAAACATAAACCTCCTGAGTAGATAATGTATATCTGTTAGTTGATATAACGACTTCAAAGAAAGTTATTCTAGCAACATATTGTATAAGTTCGGGCATGAAGAGTGTGTTCACTGCAAATTATGCTCATACTTAGGGGTTCTGCATGAAGGGTGCGACCTTAATAAGAGGGATTGGATTGAAGAGATACGTACGTTTCGACACCCCCTTTTATTATATGGTGTCTACCCTACCGCCACAATCCTTATAGACCGGTTCAACGAGCTCTTTTATATAAAATTTCAAACTAGCATTGCCTCTTCGGTTTAAGAACTCCAACGAATCCGGAAATTTTATTGTACGTGTTTTGGAGATTATTTTTTATTTTATCATTTTATTACATTTCACACCCATCGCTTTAAAAGCGTGCCCACATTACCGTGGAAAAGATAAATGATCTCTAACTATATAAATATAGATATTACAATATTTCCATTTTCTCCATTAATAGTGTATTCAGTAAAATTCTTCAGTATACACAATATATAACTTATTATCAGGTCTCTGGGAACTAACCGTGTGTTGAATTTCCTTCTTGCTGAAGTTTTGTACGTCTTTGCACAGAACATTTTCAAGACATAAAGCTCTCAAACGTACTAGATATCGTCAGATGATAGCTCCCAGAAAACCTGTACATATTCACTGTGGTCATAGAAGTCTGCGTACTTAATATACTACAGACACGTAATAATTGTTACACTAAACCTTTAAACCACATGTTATATATATATATATATATATATATATATATATATAGGTAAATATTACCATTTCTTCGTTGACGAATCACGACAGAATAATTTTTAGCGTATAAAATTATTTAAACAGATTTTCGTTCTCCAGTTATACTGTATTTCGCAGCAGCCTTCTTAATACCGCAGTTTCATCAATATATCAATTGCTGCGTCATCTGACTGACTAAATTTATCAACATTATCAGTGTGCTAGTTTATTTTTAACAATGCATCTTCTCTTACTTACATAAAACGGATATTTCCACGAATTTAGTGGAAATCAAAGTAAACATTGATTCGTTGGTAAAATTCTGTTAATTATGTAATCATATGTTATTTACTATAGCCGGACTTCCATTAAAATAAACACACCCACATCAATAAAATTTAAATATTACACAAAAAAAGAAAATATTTACAACCTGTTAGTAACTTGGCCAAATATTCGTGCAAATTTTTTAGATATTCTGATCCAGTGCAAATAAAACACAGTTTACTATTTTAATCATTAATATATTTTCCACCTTAATCTATAACTCTTGCTTTGATGCAAAGAAACTGGAAACTTCTTTTTCGACTAATTTTTTAAAGTTTAATTTTTTCCCGAAAAAAAATCTGTTGTGTCATAAATAAATTAAAATATTATGATACAGTATCCACGTTTCGTCACCTGCCACAATGCTATGTAATGTGGTGTTTATTCGCTTCTGACAATTGGCTTCTGATAGCTCGTGTGTTAACCACTTTCCTAGATTTTATACTATTTTAGGTGACAGAATTCTGTTCCATGAGATTAATGTAGCCTAGCTGCAATCTGATCCACCGCTACGGCTGGCTCAGAGTCCACAAGAATCTTTAAAATGTCGTTGCCAAAATGAATAGGACGCCATTCATTATTAACATATTATTTTGTCAATCTTGGAATCTCTTAAAATACTTCTGTGCAGTTTTAACGCTGATACCATGTCACTATGACACTTTTAGTTTTTTTCTGTTGAGGGACCACCACTCACAAAGAAAAAAATAGTGAAAGTGTCGTTTATACTCATTATCGATAGTTATTTTCTATGGGTTCTTGTTTACGTCCGATGTTTATAAAAATCGACCACGTAAGCATATATTTCAAAACAAGAATGTTTTTTTTGAAAGTGGATTGAAATTTTCCACAATGAGCCTTTTTCAAGTACTTTTTGTATAAATATATATCAACTAAAAAAAAGACATTTTTTATATAAAAATTATGTATACCTTATTAAGTATTTCAAATCTTGTTTTATATATATATATATATATATATATAAACATATATATATATATATATATATATATATATATATATATATATATATAT
>JAWQRN010000356.1:0-30856 GCA_033557685.1 Sperchopsis tessellata
TGATTATTAGCTAAAATTAACCTAATATACCTGAAACTGTCCTTCCTAAACCTGCCTAAAATTATTTACATACATGATGCATGATTTTCAAGATTTTTATGTTCGTTATAATCATTATTACTGAATTATGTTTATTTTTTTGTCAACTATGCATGGGATTTAATTAAATAAAAACTATTACTGTACCTTAATTATTTTATGAGAAGAAAATTGTTGCATCTGTCAGTCATTGGCTAATACTTGAATCTGATAATAATATAAACTATCATATACTAAGATCCTGTATTGTATTTAATACATACAAATATATGTCTTCTGTCTTTCAAAATGCAAAGTTAAGTTTGCTCAATGTGTATAATAGATTAATTTTTCAGTATTTGAAAATTCAATTTTTTTTCAACAATGTTGATAAGCTTTATCTTAGAAATTGGACATTTGGAAGCCATACTTTTTCTCAGTTTAAATATAGTACATCATTTTATATTTTGTGTAACCCACTCTCGGGCTATTAATAGTGAAAAGTGTAATGTAATTTATATATACAATTTTTGATAATGACAAGCATTTAATATTGCTGAAAGTTAAAGTTTTGAATAGGAGTCCATCATTATGTGTAAATACAGCAGTTTAATCATTTCAAGATTTCCAAAAACTTACTTATTCACTATAATATCAAAATTTGTTCATTGTTTAAGAGGAAATACATATTATAGAAAATTATAGAAAGCTGTGTCGCAACATTCAAAATAAAATATTAATTTTACTTATTTATATGAAATTACATGAATGTTGTTAGGTAAAAGCTGATTTGTAAAATACTAATATTCAATGGAGAAGTTTCTTAATTACACAGTGAAGGTAATAAGTCTGTATATAAAAAAATACCTTCATATACTTATATTTTAAAAATTTGATGTGTAATAAATTTCAATTTTCAATGTACAGAAACAAAATGGATTTTAAATTCAGAAACCAAGTTTTTACCAGATCTATTAAGAACAAGCCGATTGAAATGGACGAGTGTCCATCATTTACACTTCATCAGCACTTCTCTGTTAGTAATTAGTTGTTCTTCTCAGTCGATAGTGAAATGACCTGGCTAGGTGTAAGGTCTTTCCTACAAAAACACTTCCCTTAGTGGGCAAAAAATGGCATGATCGTCTAGTGAAAAATATAGAAATAGGACCTATATAGAAATGTTGTATTTCTAATGACTCTCCAGTACATACATGAAGTGAAAAAACGATGGAATTTAATAAACAAATAAACGATACATCTATATATAAATAGAGAACAAAGCTATTGATAAATAAACAGGATAAAAATATGTCAAACAGTAATTTTTAGTCCACCGCAGTGATTATATACACACGAAAATGAGCTATTAAACTCTCAGGAAAATATTAACTAGTATGATGAAAAGGCTCTATTCTACTAGCAAACTTGCAGTTCCAGAAGTTTCTGCCCAAAATTAATTAATATATCAAAATAATGAATAAAATAAAATTGCCAACCCTCCGCGTATAATAGACTTGATGTTAAACACTTATCGTTATAAGGTTGTTCTATTGTAGTAGTTCTGGAAATGTTTTGCAGTAATTGAAGATGAACAAATACCAAGTATTTAAAATAAATTTTTTTATGGTGTTTTTTAGAAAATATGGACAGAATAAAATGGACATTGAGAATAAAATAAAAATAGACCATGAATGAGTTCTAGGTTAACTTAGGTCAATAAAATGTGCGTTGGTGAGGTAACCATCTATATTATATAGTAGCTTGGCTTTAACCCATTGAATGCATTAAATCCCAAAGAACAGACAACCAAACCTTCTCAGCCTTGTACTAATTTTAAGAACGTGTCCAATTACCACATCACTTGTCAATTTTTTTCTGTCATAAGTGTATATAATTTGGTGAGGTAACCGTCTATGACATAGAGTGGCCAGACTTTCACGCTCTACACATAGCATCACATGTTCTGAATAACAATACATTCAAATGTACAACAGACTTCCAGCAAACCAATCACTCTCTAAAGTTATCTGAAATCTTCGTGTTTACATTCAAATGAATAAAATAGACGTAATGGTAAAATAAAAGGTAATTAATAATGATGGAATAACAAAATAAAATTGAAGTAGAACTTATATGTAAACTATTTAGCAAAAATTAATAAATTTGTAAAAACTTTCTAATTACCGAAAGATTAAAATTGTAGAATAAAGAAATAATAAAAAGACATTGCATAACTGTCCAACAGTACAACTATGTGTGTAAGATTTAAAATTCAACTAACCAACTATCGTCTCTACACACCGTGTTTTAAATCTTTAAAGAAAAGCCGAGGCATCATGTGATTTAACAGTAAATAGCATGTGAGTCAGTGACATAAGACAGCAAAGAAAGTTTGGTTACATTGTGTATGGATAACCAAAAATAAAAATCATTGAAATATCCCAGCAAACGGGCCGAAAAGAAACATTAAATTAATTAATAAATAAGCAGAATCGCTATATATTTTATGGTTCAGAGAAATCACGTTTAGAATGGTGTCACAAAAAATCTCATCTCGAACACATTGCGCCGAGAATGATCTCTTTCTCCTATGTAGTACCTAGTCTCAGATATCACATTAGCATTAGAGTGGTACTAACTGCATATTATGCCCATGTATATTCTCTGAGCACATTTTCAAATTACAAAAGCAGTGTTTGTGAAGCATCTTTGGGCTATACAGATGACATACATGCAAGGATATCTTTAAGCTATAAGATACCCTCACGGAGATATACATATATAATGTAATGTGCATTGTATGTACAGAGCGATGCCGGTTCGATATTGGAGAAAATCAAACTGTTCATCCCTATAACACTAGACAGAGCAACAGTTTTATTTTGCCCTCGTCATTAAATAAGCACTACTAAAGGTCCACCACATAAAAACTAAAATTTGGTTAAAAATATTTACACTGCTACCTACATTTGGTTACACTTTCATAGAGCTAAACTCCTAGTAGTGCTTATTTAGTACACCGTATACCCACCTTACAATGAACCAATGACAATCTAACCAAACTATTTATATTTATAACCATTTGCCAAGTCATATGAGGATTCTTAACCTAAGGTGTGCTTTAATATTAGATTGAAGAAACTGAAAGGCAGGGGTCTTAATTAATTGTAAGAATGTTTTGTTGATAGACTATGATCAAATGTGATACATTTGAAAGACACTGTGATATATTAACAAATTTTATTGTATACCTCTCTAGTAAGAGATACTCAATTTTTATGTGTGATTGTTTATTTTTTTGGTAGACTTATACAATTACGTTTTTTACTTCTGTTTTATATTTTTATCTTTGACTATCTTAAGTATATTATTAGTACATGTAATTACCGAACTATTTCATACTCTGTAAAGTTATATTGAAACCAAATAACTGACAAATGGTATCTCTTATAAAATAAATATGGTGTAAACATACTAGTATAACTTGCGAAATGTTTTTAATTTTCATGTTACATAAGTGCACCAGTATTAAATTTGGCATAACAGCATTTTCTAAATGATAGCATATCATTTAAAAAAATCATTTAGGGTTAATTTATTTATTTTTAAAATGATCAAGTTATACTACATTGTAAAAGAAAATTTTAATTATAAAATGTTTAAAAAAACTCTATCCTTTAAGTAATGTGAAGTAATTATTGTTATTCCTGTGTATTAAAATAATTTCGTTTTTTTTTTTTTCTTAAAAGTATGCATAAAAATATGTTGTAACTTAACAGTGCTGTTTCCTATTTTAAACTCTAGGGACATACAGAGGGGCAAAAGGTTATTTCATCACAATGCCATAGTTCCTTCCATTCCAAGTACTTTCCTTGAAGTCAACAGTCCATTAACACCATCTTCCAACAGAAATGGTAGCATTTTACAATCAGACGACATCTTCTGCACACCTAGGGGTATCTTAATGACGGGCCCAAAATTTGATAGTGCTCAAAAGGTTCAAAATCACTTTGGTGATAGTCCAAAACTTCTTATATCCCAATTGAGCAATTTAAGTGGATCGAGTAATGATGACTATAAAACTCCTGACTCCAGTTTATCTACACACTATGAACCTTATAGTAACTTTGAATTACAAAAGTCATTTTCCTGTAGCACCGTTGAACAACGAAATAATTTAGCACCAAGACCTCTTGGTATTCAACGAATTTCCGACAACACTGGAATGTCAACTAAAAAACATGATGAAATCAAACAAGAAGGTGTTCTGCGCTCCAAAAGTGATTTTCAAATTCCTAAGTTAAGTCCTTTGCCTGTTAGATCTGATAGTTTCTTCCAAAGTATTACTTCAAATAGCTTATTCTCATTTTTGACTCCGCTAACAAAGAGACGAGCCCATATGTTAGAAAAGCATTCCACTCCAAAACAATCTGGTGCTTTTAATTTCTCAGATGGCAGTAATAACTTTAAAGTACCAAACTCCCCTATCCATAAATATTATGGTCCCTTAAGGAGCCTACCTCATACCAGGACCTCTTCCCTAACATCCCTCAAATCAGTTTCTTCAGGGCAGCCCCTCTATTCGAACAACGCTGGGCCAGCTCCTGATGGTGTGCATGCACTGGGCATGCCCTCCCAATATATTTTGCAAAGGTAGGATTCTATAGAACAATGACTAATCCAACACTTTTTATTTTAATATTGTATGGGTTTTTTTTGTTGCTTTGGTTTTTGTTTCATTTTTAAATGTTTTCAAATAACCATGTGCTTCATAGCTTCTTACTCATAAGTTTACAATGTACTTCCTTCTGTATAGATTCAGTTTTGTCTGCTCAAATCAAATATAGTGAAATAAGTAAATTGTTGTAGTGTTTATATCTTTCTTCTACATTCTAATCTTTAACTTTAATCCTTTTATCAGGAACTAAATTGATCTTATTTTAGAGGGATGCATGTTCACAGATAATTTTTTTGTTGTAATTTTGATACAGTTCACACACATACACATTCTGCATGTTAATTTTAACTTTTCAGACCTGGCATTGGGCAACATTCATTTGTACGTATTAACAAAATGAATTCCGTTTTAATCTAAAGTTTAAACCAATTGAAATGAGGATTTCACATATTTTTAAATAAGTTAACATTTCAGGAGAAAATTAATTCCGAGAATGTTTTTAAATGAATTATTAGTGTGATAGGTATGCTTAATGCTTTTGAAAATAACGGCAGCATTTTTAATGTTAAGCACAAATATTTCTAATGCTAAAAATAAATTTAAATTTTTCACCCATAATAATTTTGGTTAATTTGCTCATGTAATAAAAAGTGAAATAATTTTAATTTTAGTAGTTGAGGGATAGGTCCATTACCTAGGTAATAGGTAATGGATTTGATTGTCTATGGGCTCAATCATTTGAGTGTCGCTGCATTAGCTATGGAAAGTTCAGAAAGTTTTGGTGTGTCAGTCATTTGACTCTGCTACTTTTAGGTCTGTTGTTCAGAGCCTTTTATTTAATTCACTGTGCTCAATTGAGCGTCATTTATGTACTGGCATCCGCTTCAAATTATATGCCTATCACTGATGCATTATTGGAGGACCTTTGAACATCTATGTTACATCAGTATTTATTTCTATTTTAATTTGTTGCATATTTCCGTGATCCATTACAGGACGTTTAAAGTAAAAATAAGAGTAATGTTCTCATATGCATCAAGTAATATACCCAAATGAAATTTTTGCTCTCAAAATTTGTCGCATGAAAAGTTTCAGGTTTTATTTATTGCAACATTAAAAAGTAAGCACACTAGTAGAACCAACAATGGTCACGCAGAAAATAAAATTGCAACAATATTCATATTACTTTTATTTATTAATATAATGTTATTTTATTGGTACTTTTTTATGAGTGTGCTTGTAGTATTTTCAGCTATTGATATTTGATCATTGATTTAATTGCAAAGGCCCAATTGTATTTACTTGCAAATTGACAGAACATGAAACTCACACTTAAGTTGATCACAGTCCCATGCTTCCGAGATGTTTAGCATCTGATTGTGTGTAATTCATGGCTTTACAGGCAGAGCGTACTCTTGCTGTTACTCATGTAGTTCACAGCATAGTCAATATTTATCAACGTGTATGTCTTTTCGAACGTCTCAAATATGAGCAACCCTACATACTTATTGTGATATAATCATTATAAGCAAAATTGAAGCTCTCTCATATTTCTGAATAACTTCTTAATTTCTATTGGACAAGAGTGGGACAGAATTTATTCAAAATTTAGAAAAGTCGTCTATAATTATCTCAAGCACTACAAATTTCATCTTTATACAGGTGATGTTCAAATATATTATACTTTTGATACAAAAGAAGTTACCACAGCACAACATCATCAATGTTATTGTTTAGCAGCAAAAATATATTTTAATTTAAATCAAATTATGATTTTTTTGGGTATCTAAGAAATCTAAGTTTGAACAATTTATCCTTATCAACGTTGTTTCATTCTTCTTATGTTACTCCTATGTACTTACTTTGTGTAATCTCTTCGTTTACAGACATTCTTTTGGTGATTTTTTTTCCTATAATATCGCTACCTATTATAACGACAAGTAACTTCTATCATCACCTTTTAAAAAAAATTTATGTTTGCAGGACCCTTTATATTCAGCGACATCTTTAAATAATGTTAGTGAATTGAGATATTTATAATAAAAATTGTAAATATAATTTATTTAAGTAATAAATTTCCCCAGCATGAAGTCTTTTACGGTGTTGTTTTCATGGTGTTTGAGATTTTTATAATTTAAATTTGTGTTTCATTTTATTTAATATTAATTTCTGTTTTATTATGAATTTTGTTTTCCATAATTTGGAAAATATCACAGAAACATGTCGGTTTCATTCTTTTGTTCATAATGAATATATCACATTTTTTATACATGCTTTAATTTTACCATTGCAAGTAAAAGGATATCATTGGACTTTGCATACTTAGATTTAATATGCAACATTTTATTTTTTTAATTTCTGGTTCATCTGGTTTTGAAGTAAATGCTTGTCCTACATACATCATCTATAAATGCGCTAATTTGTGGTATTTTCATTTGTCGAGATTTTTGTGGGCTCTTTTCCTTTTTAAAACAAAATTGATGATTTACTTTGTTTAATCGTTTAAATTATAAAATAAATATAATAAAACAATATATATAAAACAGCCAACCATATACTGTCATTATTAGAAAAGATTGAGAAAACAATTTTATGACAAAATTGTAGGTTGGGAGAAGCATTCTTTTAAAAATTATTTTGGCTGATTCATAACAAATATACAAAATACAGATACCATTTTTTAAATGAAATGCATATAATTTGATGATGAATATGAATACTATATCGAAAAATATTCATATGCCTATTTTTGCGTCTTGGTAAATTATTCAATTTTGAATGTATTTTTTGTTTTTGCACCACTTTGTATAATTTGGTTTTAAAATAATTGTTCACCCATTGTCAATTGAACGGATGTCACTGCTCGAGTTGGAAAAACCCCATTTTTTTACCATTACATCAGAGCTCTCTGCCTTACATCTTAACAGGCAGTATTTTCCAGAAGTACATCTATACGCACGTATTCATGAACCCTTTTGGTTTTAGTTTTTAGTGATTACAAGTTAACTAATCTTTGTTTAAGTGTTTGTTATGGTAACATAAATGATGGTATGAATATACCCCCAAAAAAATTAAATCTTAAGATACACCATATTAACACTCGCATAATGCGGAGTTGTCCCTTCTTGCTGAAAGGTAACTAATAAAGAAACTCTTCCAAAAATTTGAAAAGAATTCTGTTGTACTTAAACTGATCTAAAGTACCTTCAATGAAGTATAACGCAACTAATCTGTATAAAGAATGCCACACCGTGCATCCATACTGAATCGTCTTTGGATTCTTCTCTATGTTTACAAACACAAATATGAGATACTACTCTAGATCTATCAAACTAACATTGAGGTATTGTTTTAACTTTTAGACCACTATAAACAAATGAAAACATTACAAACCATGTACCTTAACCTATGAAATTTTCTATAAATATATTAAAAAATGCCTGAGTTGCATATCAATATATTTTTTAAAAAAAATTGAGTATATGTTTGAAAAATCAAAGTAAGCGTAATTTCCCCTCAAATCGCAAGTGCTAAAAAATTTATGGCAAACATGTTCCCTTTGTATAATACTCATCAATATAATTGCAAAAAGTTCTCATGTCATACAGGTGTTATGCAAGGGGGCTTTTTTGTCAAAATATTTATATTCTTCAATGAATATCTCTTTAACTATTGAATATAGACATATGAATATTTGTATAGAGTCTGATTAGTTTTTGATGTAGCACCCATATCCATCATCAAATATACTTTATATTTAAAAAATGGTAACTTTGTTCTGTACATCTGTTATGGACCTCCTTGTATAATCTTTTTTGTTAAGGATGATCCTTCTCTCTACTTACAACTTTGTCACAGTTTTTCTTTATCTTTTATAATAACGACATTATACAGTTGGCCGCTTAAAAAGATCACCTGTATAAATATTAAAGCTAAACCACTATATAGTATCTTCAGGTTTTCCAGGAGATAACCGTGTGTTGGCTTTTGTTTTTGCTGGCATTTCGTCCGCTCTTGTAGGGGACATTATCAAGACATCCAGCTCCTTAATGTGCTAATTATAAATTGCCATGTAGCTCTGAAAAGTGCTAGTTGTAGGTGCCGACTAGCTCTAAAAAGTTTTAATAATAGTATAACATGTAGCTCTCACAAGTGCTAGTCAAGAAATAAAAGGACTTTCGTAGTTTACCGGCTTATATATATAGCGTGGTCGGGCACCAATTAGGAACCTTCTTATTGCAATGCGTAGATTTATTCGCGATATTCAATGCGCCGCTTCCTATTGGCCTTTATGTCCTTAAAGAGAATATCATGGCCTGTTTCTAAATTTTGTTCTGCTAATGTGGATAAGTAAAATTGTTTGAGACGAGTAAATGTGCTATCTTCTCTGTCATGTTTTGTACGTGTGGCAAGTAAATATGGCCAATAATATCCAGGATTTGACTAGGAGGAGAGGGATTTTTAAAACTCTGGATGGCCCTTTGTATAACCGAAGATTTGTATCCATTGGCCAAGAGTGTAGTTTTAACTTTACTAAGTTCTCCAGATAAATTGTCTTTTTTGCCGAGACTTAATGCTCTGTAAACCAGAGAATTTACTACTGATATTGTCTGAGAAAGGCGGTGTGAAGATGTGGCATGGAGGTACCTATTAGTGTGCGTGGGCTTGTGATATACTGAATGGCCCAGTGTGCCATCAGCACGCCTAACAACCAGGATGTCCAAGAACGGGATTGCCCCAGAGACCTCAACTTCCATTGTGAATTTTATATCGGTGTGGTGACTATTAATATGTCGTAGAACACCATCAAAGGTCTCTAAACCATGGGGCCATACCACAAAAGCGTCATCAACATATCTATACCAACATTTCGGTTTGAGGGGAGCAAAAGCTAAAACTTGTTCCTCGAAAGCTTCCATAAAATGTTTGCAATGACCGGGGAGAGAGGGGATCACATATCGACACCAGAAGTTTGTTCATAGAACTCGCCGCTGAACATAAAGTATGTTGACCTCAGGCATATTTCTGCCAAGTCCGCTATAGTGGTAGGGAGAGATTTGTTAACCAGCAGCTGATGAAAATAATCTGGATGGAATTATGAACAGGAACCTTCGTGAACAGAGAAACTACATCGCACCTGATGAGTAGGTTGTTTTTGTAGAGAACCATATTGGATATTTTCTCGACGAAATGAGCAGAATTCTTGATGTATGATGAAGATGTTCCAATAAACTGGTTGAGTTTGGGAGTGAGAAATTTGACGAGCTGATAGGTTGGAGATCCAATGGCACTCACAATAGGTCGTAGTGGAACACCTGGTTTGTGGATCCTCAGTAGTCCATAAATCCTCGGGGTGCGAGAATCATTCTGCAAAACAGACTTCTGCTCATTAGGGTCAAGATGTGAACTTTTTATTATAGATGACACCGACTTCTCTATTCTATTGATCGGATTGCGAACCAGTGGCTTGTACTTAATGCAAATAAGGTTTCCTATTGGTGCCCGACCACGCTATATATATAAGCCGGTAAACTACGAAAGTCCTCTTATTTCTTGAGTAGCACATGTTAGAGCTACATGTTATTCTATTATTAGCTCTTTTTAGTGCTGGTCGGCACCTACAACTAGCACTTTTCAGAGCTACATGGCAATTTATAATTAGCACTTTTAAGAGCTGCATGTCTTGATAATGTCCCCTGCAACAGTGGATGAAACATCGGCAAAAACAAAAGCCAACGCACGGTTATCTCCCGGAAAACCTGACGATATTTACTGTGGCCGTGGAAGTCTACGTACACTATATAGTATATTTGATGCACTATGCAGTTTGTTGAGCAATACAACTGTGATGGTATGGTAAACAAAGCTGAAACAAGAGCAATTGTCAATGAACTTAAACCATCTTTTGACATGCTGATCGTGCCATTGTGGTAGTATAAAAATAGGCATGCTTATGTCGATCACCTACCCTTGCTTTAGGATAGTTTGTTATGTCATGACCAATGACTAGCTGCTGTGGTTCGGCTAGCAGAAAAATGTAGCTTGAAATGGCACTCTCAAAATTAAGAAACGCAGATTTATTGGATCTCTACTACATTCGCCTTGAATTTATATCTAGTGGTATGTGTGTGACTATATTAGATTTTTTTAAGTCCACACATACTGTTCATGCTAAATATAAATAATGTTCTCTTCGGATTAAGGGCATCTAAGGCAGAGCATTTTCATTTGTTAACATTTTTCAATATTACTAAAATGTATACAACAGGGTCTTGGGCAATGACCAAATCAAACAATGTGCTGCGGCACTGGTCCTATCATATCAGAAGGGCATGAGACCATTTTATTAGAAATATAGCTATGATTTTAAAGTTTTTGTAAGATCATTTCAAGGAATGTTTTGTATGTATGGATTACAGGGGTATGTCTCATAGGAAACTACTACTAGAAGGAAACTCATCTAGTAACCCTTTAGGAGGTAAGCTAGCTCCATTGGCCGTCAGTCCTAGCTGTGATGAAGACCTATCCATAGTTCCTCCAGTAATGGTCATGACACCGACCACTACTACCACCACCTTCACTTTGGGCACAACAACAAGCACTATTGTTCCACTGCAACCAACTGTTGACTGCAGTTCGTCACATAACACTCAGCAGACTCCTCGCAGACCCAGTGTGACCACGTTAGTCCTCGTCTATATGTTATCTTCTTTTTGATTAATCCTGTCTACTTCTATTGTTGTGTATATGTTCATTTTTTATTTCTTTTGACTTTATGTGTTATTTGGCTACACCTAAAGCATCTGTGTTTATTTTGCATTGTCCTTGTTTTTTTGTTCTTTATTTCTTTTTCAATGTGATTACAGTATAGCAAGTGTTTTAGTTTCTCATTTCATAAATTATTTTAATCAAGTATTTGCAATAAAAATTATAAACACTAATACATACTTATATTAGCTGCCTACAGTCAAAGCTGTGTACGACACATATTGGAAGAATGTTGTACCTTCTAGTATTTTTATTACTAACCTATGTGTACTGAAAGTTTTTATGTCAAAATATGTAAAAATTCTGTCTTATCCTGAAAAGTTCTATAAGTATTTAGTATCTATTGCTACTAAAGAATCAAACCAAAGTTGTTATATTTTCTTTAGATGTTTGTAAAAGCAATGTTGTTTTTGGATAGCAAAACGATAATGTACATGCAGGGTGTTCCAAGTTTGATTATCTATATGGGGATCTCTATTATCCTAAGAGGTAGTGGGTATGTTAACATTCAGCACATTTGAGTATTTTTATAGGGAGTAACAATCCATTGACAAAAACTATCTATATTTGTGTTTTTGAAAAAATTTCCAAAAACTTAAGTTTGTGATTTTTCATTTTGCTATTATGACTTTATTTTTAGGTATTTTCAAAATCTATAGACATCTTTCCATAGCCACTTTTTTCATAATTTGCAAATATATTTTGCTTCCAACCTATCTTCTTTTATAAGACATTAAGTTCTATGTTTTAAATGATTTTAACAATATACTAGACATGGTCAAAATTTAGATATTAGGATTCCAAAACACATATTTTATTTTATAGCTGTAGATTTGTGATGGCTGTGACTTAAGTGTTAACTTAGGTTCATTATAGATAATTTTGAGTGTGGTATAAAAACAACAAAAAGTGTGATATTGTAAGGATTTATTACATTTTAAATAAAAATATAACAATGCTCAGCCAGGTATTTCTTCAGGAATATCCTGCAAAATCTCAACTTTGCCACAGTTAGTTCGAAATAAATTTGAATTTAGTTCTTTTATTAACACCCGAAATAAATACGGGTTGTTTACTAGGAGATTCTAAATAACCAAAATTCAAGTCAGACAGTGGCTATAAGTGATTGTTGCATTTATATTTGAAATATACTACATTCGTATTACACAAATACTATAAAATATAAATTTGTATATTGTAATACTAGTATCATAATGCTGTCCATGTGTGATATATTTTTGAAACATAAAAATGCTAAAAAATGGTGCAAAAACAAATAGTAGCCTCTATTTAAACAAATGAACTTGATATTTCTGTACATAATCTAAATACATTCCAAAGTAAAATAGTGTATACTAATTCAAATTAATATAATCAACAAAATTGCTCCTAATGCTTTAATGTTCTGGTCATGTTTTACATGTTCCTGTAGAACGTTAAACATTTTAAGTCATTTGGTTTTTTTTTTCTAAATTCTGTAGCAAACAAAATAAACATAAACATTTTCTTTTACCATAATTATGCACCTCACTCACATACCACAAATTTTCTGTGGTTATATATTGTTTTTTATTTTAAATGTAAACATAAAAATTCCAATCTTAATTGTCTGTACGTTTAAAATATCGAGTACTGATAACATTCTGTTGATAGGTGTACATCTATTATAACCCACGATGCAACTTGTCAATTAATTCTGTGGCAATTGTCAGTATCTCATTTGTGTTATATTAAACATAAACAAAGTTATAATATATTACGTAACATGAGGCAGAACAATCGATTTGTCTAGCCCAAACACTCAGACATGTCCCCACACCTAATTGAACCTCAGCTCACTATATATTTTTACTCCCAGATAAGTAATTTCACTTACATTTTATATAAGTATATATATATTTGACATTGTCTGTTATATCTATGTCTTTTATTTTTTTTATGTTTATACTCAGGATCTGTGATTCATTCACATATTGACACTAATTCAAATTTTCCTGTTTGTACATCGCCCACCAGAGAACATTTTGGTATTACATTTCTTCATGATGTTAGTTATGTAAATTATATAAAATAGATAAAGTAACGGCCCCAACCTCCTTGGAACTCCGTTAGCCGTTTGTCAAACTTGTTACTTGTTGCCCATTCAAAAATAAGAGCCCAACTAGTCTAAGGCTGCAACAGTCAATTGTTTCAAATGTTCATCTAAAATCTATAAACAAGGCACACACAATTCTGCACTTTATGACCTTACCCGTCAAATCCAGCAGAACAGGTTTTCTCTCACGGAAATCAGCTTGAAACTCTGTTATTATCTTGTTCTCTTCAAAAACATATTTATCGTACTATACTCATAACTTGGTTAATTTAAGTTTCTTCGGAACCAGAAACACAAGAGACTATCTCCACTCAACAGAAAAAGCACATTAATCAAATGCAAAAATCTACCTTCAATGACTTCAAATGCTGCTTTTAGTATCCATTTATTTATACCATCTGTACTGGTATGTCTATTGGGGAGTTTCCTAATTATATTTTTTATAGTATCAAAGTCCAAAGCTTGCAGTCAGTGTAATGATGTGAAAATAATGATTTGAATTTCTCAGCAATGATGGTTGACTCAGTGTGTGCCTGTCCGGTAAATTAAATTTAATTTCTTGCATCCACTGATTTTCTATTAGCTTAACAAGTAAGTGGATATCAATTCCACTTATAGTTCGATACCTTCTCCATTTAAAAATATTGGCAACCATTTTCATCTAAGTTTCTATAATCTCGATAGTTTTATTTCTATATTTTCACCTACTTCTACAGGAAAATTTACTATGATTTAGGAATGATTAGTTATCCTTGGCGTATCATGTACATTATTTTCAGTAATTATTATTAAGTCTAATTGTTTTACTTGTTTGTGTTATCTGTATATATTATGTTACCATATGTGTCAAGCCCACGCCATGTACAGTTGTCTTAAAGTTTATTTGTATAAAATTCACCATTATTAAAATTAATATTGAAATGTGATCAATTTGAAATCTAAAATCAAGGATCGATCATTCCAACGGTCCTTGTATACTTAAGTATAACATTTCATTGTATACCACAAATTGCCTGATCAACTTCTTAACCAGGTAATCGCTTTATATAGTTAATTTTTCCTATTGCAATAGCTTGTATTCTTTTGTAATATTGATATTCCTTACTAAAAATAGTGGAACCTACGTCCATTTCTAGATTATATTTCTCATTTGTCCGCTTACAGTGTACACAAATTTTAATTTTTTTTTTTTAATTATATTAATTTCTTCTCTCATAATTATCCCCACATTCCTGGCAAGTCATCTCATATTTACAAACTCTTGCAAGGTGGCCATACACCCAACACTTGTAGCATCTAATATTATTTACGGTCTCCACCGTTTTTGCTCTTGACCATCCAATTTTGACTTCTCTGTTTTCGATCACATTTTTAAATATTTCTAGATCTACTTCTATAATTTTCAACTTCCCCATCAAAAACTGCGTTTTCTTCCCTAGTATTAGCTCGGTCCCTTCATATGTTTTTTTCTATCAAATATTTTTAAGTAGAGGATAATTTTTAGAGACTTCATTTACTTTTCCGTGATTGATCATCTTCACATCTAATAATTTGTCCACCACTCTTTGTCCTACCTCTGATTGTTACTCTTCTAAAACCACATCTATCATTTCATGTAAATTTTTTTTATGTCACTTGTACTATCATCAGAATTCATAATCAAATCAGACAAAAGGTTGATAGTAGATTTTTTATTTGGAAAATTTATTGTAGAAATGTTTTTCAGAATTTAAAAACTACAAAATAAAGTAATAACTGTGAAATAAAAAATGTCGAATCTTCTTGTCAATAGATTATTATTATCCATAAAAATATGGTAAAGTCACAACATTT
Organism: Sperchopsis tessellata; assembly: GCA_033557685.1. Taxonomy (NCBI): domain Eukaryota; kingdom Metazoa; phylum Arthropoda; class Insecta; order Coleoptera; family Hydrophilidae; genus Sperchopsis; species Sperchopsis tessellata. The sequence goes on from JAWQRN010000356.1 coordinate 15,393, forward strand.
TAGTATAGCTATGAATATAAAATCTAGATAAAAATACAATACATAATTGTATTATAGGCACTCTTACATAAATAATTTAAAATTTAAATTAGTGAGACTTTTTCTTTTGAGAGGAAATCCATTTTAATAAGACTTTAAAACAAAGCATATGGTAACCTTTTTTTGACAGAGATTAATTTGGTAGTATTGTACTTCGTACATCTCAATTTTTTATATTGATAGCAATATCCCGTATTGGTAAGGTATACGCATGCACATAAACTTCCAAATATGAAAAATGTATCTTATTATATAAGCATCATTCTTTTAAAAAAATAAATTTTACTAAAACAATATTTGCATATAAGATTAACAGAAGTATAGAATTATATGAGATATTGTCAACAATATGCCTTAATAGTTAGAAGAAAATTAAAACCTCAAACTAAAAGATAAGTAAAGGCAATTAATTTTTACTAAAAGAAGTAAAAGGTCCGTGTCACGAATATACTGCAGTAGCTCATGAAACAAGCACAAGCCTTCTACTTGTGGATTAGAGTCTATGGCGAGGAATCATATTTTTTTTTATTCCATGTATCATACACATGAATAGATTAATGCCAAATGGGATTATTGGTATTTTTCATCACCTTGGTTGAAATAATAAAGAACCATACATAGACAATTCTCAAATGAACATTTACAAATTTTGCACTCACAGCACTGTTTTGAAAAACATGCACCCCACACAGCCTGGGCCTATACAGAAATCTCAATATTGTAAAGAGGCCCTAATAGACAAACAATGTTGCTTCCTTCCCCACTGCTCCCTGAATCTTACGAATGTTAAACAATGCCATAACAAATCTAGGACGAATATAATCTATATGGTTAATTCATGTTAGCAACAAATGCAAGTGCATCTCTCAAAAGACACTCTCCAGGATCACTTATCAACTAAGAATGGTTTGTAAAAATATTTACACATGTCTTATATGAATTTAGTGTCAGCCCATTTGTTCTAAATCATTTTGTAGTTTTGACTTATGTGGACTACATAATACCATGGACAGCCTCCACTGATTTACCTCAGGATGCAAGGGTTTTACCATCATAGTAGAGCACTTCGCGTATAGAAATATAGACCAGTATATATTATTTTTGAAATGCCCTGCGTGAACCATCCTTTAATATCTTTGGAAAATGAAAGATGCTAACTGAAGATGTTGGAGCAGTTTGACCTGGTATTAATTAAGAATAACATTATTAATTTTCGCAAAAAAAAACTTTACAGTGATGCAGCTATATAATAAGATATATTGTGGTCATACTGTACTATGGACTGTAAAATTTGGTATGGTACTTTAGATTTTTAATAATTTACTAATATATAGGCAATGCAAATTACTAAAATTGAATTTTCTTGGGATTTTGTAACTTGAAAATAAAATCTGCGCAATTAGAGAACTTAATATTTGTTTTGTTTATAATTTTTTTATGAATGTGCTTTTATACATGTTGTTTTTCAAATTGTCTTAATGTTTCTTAATCTTACAACAATACCATTTCGTATTTTAGGAATCCTAGTTCAAGCAGTTTGGTGCTATCAGAAACAGGTTCATTAGATCGTGCTAAAGCTGCGATGGAGAGACGGAAGAAGGTGTCAGCGACGCCTTTGGAACAAGATGTGGCGCCCACATCAGGTCGTGTGGAAGGTACAAGAGTCAATCCTGATGCCCTGATCGCTGAGTTGCTCAACAATACAAACCTAGAACCAAATGATGATTCTGCTGAGTGTAAGTATCAATGATTTTTTATATTGATTGTTTGAAATTTACTGTAAATTACCTGGTGTATTTCTATGTAATTCTTTTAAATGTCCCGGACCCCCGTAAGTCATTTAGTCTTTACGATATCATGTCCATTTAGCACACTCTGAACATCTGAAATCTGATCAGTGCAAGGAGTTATAGTACACCCACCCTTACCACGATCGAACTGCAGAACAACATTCCATTTTTGTGTTTTTAACAAGATTCAGGCAATGAATTAAAATGGCTATGTTCAAATGTTATACATGCTCGTACACACATAAATTTGGTACACAAAATACAAAAAAGAATTCTTTTTATTAAAGAAAAGCGATGTGCTTATGATATGTAGTCCAACTGTATAAAATGTTCCGCATGTCAACTGGGTTGACTTATCTTAAACCTCTATTATCGAGATAGAGAATAAAGAGGTCCAAAACTGCTGATATATTTATACTGATTACCAATAAATGATCTTGCGATCAAGAATCTGCTGAATATTAGATGAAAATAAAGTATGCCCATGGGTCCTATTCTCATAGAGCATTTATATCAACCTCGTTCTATAGCAATGTTTCTAGGTGTCTAATTGGACGCAATATGGTTATGAGAAATAATCTTACTTTAAATGATCTATTTATTACCCGGAAAATTTCGGAACTACTTCAACACAAAAAAGCTGTAACAGATTGTTATTATGTTGGCAGCACAAATTTTCAGTTGATAAGTTTAACAAGCTGTTTAAAAAGATTATTTACGACAGCAAAAACTGAACAGAATAGAATTTTTTTAGCAAATTTATCTGCATTGGAGAGCGGTAGACATATATTACATGGAATGAGACTTTGGTACATGACTGAGACCCTTCCATTAAACAGGAATCAATATAATGACTTTAGAAGGACTCCCCATCACTAAAAAGCCAAAATATAATATTCTGGAAAGAAAAACTTGATTGTAACAGTTTTGTGGAATACTAAAAGAGTTTTGCTCAATATACATATATAACTTGGAAAACTACTATAACAGGAGAAGGATATAGAAATACAATTTGTCTAGTTCATAAGACGAATACATTTCAGTATATTATTGTGGATTCATAGAGTTGAGAATGCATTTTATAGCTCTGACAAAACTCTATAAGACTTATAAAAACATAAGAGCACCACAGGTGAAAGCAGTTTGCTTATAATGAAGCATTCTGCTTCTAATGAAGTAGTCTGCTTCTATTGAAGCAGCAGATGCTGAAACAATATTTTAGAAGGTTACGGAAGTATCTTTTTCTGAGGATCATTTGGAAGAAAGATATTTATAAGTGTAAAGGAGGGTTAAAGATAAAGCATACTGGCTGACAACTCAGCTCCCAATAGTAGCAATGTGACCGGATTTTTTTCAAGCAAAAATCACATGATATTTTCCGTTTCAATTAAATTTTTTGGGCAATTGAATCTTTCGAAATGTTATTTAAATTTTTCCACATGCCTACTATATAAATATTTTGTAATTATCTATAACTGTTATTAATCATTTTTAATTTTAAATCAAATATATTAAGACGATATTAGTAAATATCAAAAATTAAATAAAAACTAATTTATATTACAGCATCGGGACTGCAACTATTCATTGCGAAAGATGGAACTGCAGCCTTGGGTAATGCTGAAGTAAAATCTCAGATGCAGACAGGTGTCCAGCACTTCAAACAAGTTGTAATGGGTGACGCTAATAGGTAGCAGAAATAAACGCTTATTGACGGAGGAAATGATGGAATTCTTCAAATGTGTAAATAGTTTGTACTGCGTTAATGACACAGATGAAACAAAAAGAAAACTGTGACATTATCAAGTTTTATTGTGATTATGAGTATATCATTGACGAAAAATCAAAAATTCACCACCAAATATAAAGGCTTCCATCTACCACGTCTTTTGTAAACATTGTATTAATATTTATGAACATTGTTATAATCAAATACGTACTATATACATATATATATATATATACACAAGTGTATTTTGTTTGTGAAAATGTAACATGAGAAAAAATTTGCCAGAAAATTTCAATTCGTTAATTAAATAACAACAGAGCACAAATGCATATTTGTATGTTGTAGTAAAATAGAAAAAATATTATTAGTACAACTTTCCTATTTGTATATATCAAACTTTCCTCATTTAAGTGCAATTTTCATTTTATATCAACAACTGAAAAAACTACACTAAAACGATGTCATATTATTTGGTAACCCTTACTTATAAGTTAGTAGGGTAAATTGGAACAGAAAGACCATGATAAATTTATTGAAAAGCCAATCTGGAACTGCAGAAAGTAAATTCCATCGAAATGCTTACCGAAGATGATTCTATTTAACCAATATTTAGATAAATATACCACGCTTTTACCTTGACCAATCCATGGTCTTGTTCACTTGGTTTACAGAAAATTTTAAAGAATTGAAATTTAGCTTTTCGTAGGCAAGACTCATTTATACACAGTTTTAAGAGAAATTTCAACATTAAAAATTAAAATGATCAAAAATACCAATGCAACTGATCTAAAATTGTTTATTTGGTCACATACCACCTACAGTTAATAATGGTGGAAGTTTTCAGTTTGTTACTTGATCTCACTTATCATGAATTAACAAGACCTTAGATCTAAATATTTCTTGGGACGTGTGGACATTAGAGACGATTTTGGCATAATGTGTAAATAATTGTATTGATTACTCAATTAATCAATCATATGAACCATTTGCTCAGAGCTGAATTTTTAGGGCAGTTTGACAAGGTAGACTAACATTTAACCAAAATATTACAATTGGTCAAATTAATTTTATCCAACTGGTTGGGTAAACCAGGTACAATTCAACGAAAATTTACAAATAAGAGAACAAGTTGTTGATAAGAAACAAAATTTTTATTGACAAAAATCATGCATATAATAATCAAGTGTCTTCTGCAAATCTAAAGCTCATAAGAGATCACTTTTGCAATATAATAAAAATATAGTAAACGTTTATTTATTTCATCTGACACATGAAACAATACTATACAGGATGAATGGCAAAAGTGTGATTATATGGGAAATTTTTTGTTGAAAATATAATGAATTAAAATGGATTGAATTGAGAATTACTCAACTAATGGAACAGGCACGGAAATAATTTTATATATACTTAGCTATATTCGAAATATTGTAATGTTATTCTTACCTAGATAATGAAATACGGACGTATCTAGTAAGAAGTAAGTATAAAGTTATTGAATTCAACTAAACAAATTCAAAAACATTATAAAAAATTGAGTTTGTCTAATCAAATTAAAATAAATTTATTTCTGGTACCAACACTATTAATTACAAAAATTTGCTACAAGTTTATGATTTAATTGTTTTTGTTTACCATTTATGAACATATATGCTTTCTATACATATCCATGAAACCCTTTTTCTGCATTTGAAATACACAAGGTTGGATCTTTTTACTGGTCTTCCATCTTTATTGCTACACAAAACACATTTAAAATTACAGCTTGTTAGTTTTTATAAAGTGATTCCTTGTTTTGAAACAACTTTAGAAGTTGCTTTGGGATATCAATTTTTTTCTGAAAGCCATTCTTGCCAAATCTATTATTGAACATAAAAGCATCATCATGTGAATATGAGACATGAATTACTTTTACTTTCTTCAATATAATTGAATATAATAATATTTGTCTAGTTTGTGATTATTGAAGGTTTTGTTTTTGAATTTCTTGACCTTCACGTTTCTTAGTAACTCTCTATGGGGGTAAAATTATTAGAAACAACTTTATTCGAAGCTTTATAGTACACAAAATAAGAAAATTTATAATCGAATAATAGACATATGAAATTAACCCCTCCTTGTGATTATCAAAATAAACAAACTTGTCTGAAATTTCAAGACCTAGGTGCCAAAATTTCCTTACCACAGTAGTCTTCACTGTATTGAACCTCAAGATCATGTCCCCTTGAGTCACCGGAATCTAAAGAAATAATTTTAAACGAATATACTTTATTTGGCACGAGCATCCTATATATACTACCATAATAAGCTGTATCGTTCTTCTCACGCTCCACACCATAAGATTCGCAGAAATAAATATTTGATAATATATTCGTATATTTATATACCATTTATGCAAGAATGGACTCGACAACTGTTTGACCAAACCAGTGGGAATAGGCTGAATAACACCACCACTCTAATATACTGTAGGAATTCCAAGTAGTTGTGTTGAATATTTTCAAACCGTAAATCAATAATATACATTGAGTGAGGGATAATTTGATTAATACATTAATTAAGCCAGTATTAATTACGTATTTATTTAGGAAATAATGATAGATTAACTAAGATAAATATTTTGTTGGTCTTTAGTTTTCATTCTTATTTATTTTTGCATTGTTTTATTTATTTACAATTTTACGTTACAGTATTTTCTCCAGTAAATTTTTTCTCATGACTACCATTGCCAATTTCTATTATTGTGATATAATAAACATAAAATTTGTCTTGTCATAAAAGCCTATTTCAAAAATACTTACAAAATGTTATATTTTAAACGATGCAAAAGCATGGTTACTTCCATTATTAAAGGTTAATATTTTTTGAAACAGGAACTTCATTTACATCACTTGTGATATTTTTATAATTTGTGCGTTAATACTGTTGCTGCAAAATTTAATTAATTTAGTAATGTTATAGATTTTCAATCTCCTGGTGAGTATTTTCTACTGATATAAACATTTCAAATAATAAAACAAGTGTATATCTTCCCAAGAGAATTGATAACTCGAAGCTGTAGCGAAGTAAATAAAACGAAATGTCTTTTAAATAGTATTGACTCCATTATTGGGGACAAAAATCGAAACATTTAGTTTTTCTGCTATTCCGAGCAAAAATGAAAATATTAATTTTGCTTCTGACCACATGAAATGTTTCATTTTCTTGAACTGAAATTAAATAACTTATTAATATATTTCTTCTGGGCATTCAAAACTGTAAGTGAGAGATAGTAGTTCTTTATTTCGTGAATATTCGGTAACTCATTTTGTGGGCCATTGCGTATCCACGAATAGAAGACACCAACAGCACAAACCGTTGCCTCCACATAGATTCTTGATCTTTTAGTTAATGTAAAATTCTGAATTAAATACATACATTAAAGTATCTAATTAAATAAGCATACATATTTCAAATAATATATGTTATATGTACTTTTTAATATAAAATATGTGAAACAAAATACATACATATATTTTTTAACTTTTAAACCCTATTACAATATTTACAGCGACACACTACAGTATAAATGTGATCTCAATAGGAACACATGTTTGTAATTGCTAAAATTTATATTGCATGAATTTAGAGGATGTTCTGTACGACTCCGCTTATAATGAATCAGAATAACAAGTTTAACCCTTTCAGGTCTAAATATTTATTTGTATTAATAGCATTACAATTTTTTTTTATTGAGACATATTTTCACAATTTACATTTTAGTAGGGAACTGTAGTCCATTAGGCCAGACATAAAAAAACTCAATATGTGATTAGCATTTGTATATGTACTTAAAAACTTTCTACATGTGGTAAGGGGTAAAACCATTATTGCATAAAGGTATATTGCAAGCATTACAAACAGTTTTTGGTCTGTTTTTCAATTGTCCACTTTCTCCTTACTACTGCGGTTTTTTTTTTACTTTTTTGAACCTCCCCGATAATGTTACCAAAATTTCCAAGAATGGTAATTTTCGATGATGATGTGATACATTTTCTGCAGTTATCATAAGCACTTTATAATAGACTTTCCTTCACCACTGGCCAGACTTTCTATCAAAATTGTAGAAGCCAACTAACTGATCAGTGAGATTGACACCTACCATGTTTAGCTGTAGAAAGCAATTATTTCTGGGCAAGCTATCTCAAATTGTTCACCATTTTTCTGAATTCTTTTGACATGGGTCATTTCACTTCCATGACAATTGCTTTGTACCAGAACATCTTTAGTGTACTGCCATCTAGTAATTGTAACACCTTTAGTGTTGAAGCAAAAACTGGCTTCGTTACACTGTAATTTATCAAATTTGAGAATATTTTTTTTTTGTTTTCATTCAAATACCTGCGGCCGCAAAATGCAGTCTCCATCAAATTTGTTCACGTGAAAAATCTGTCAAAACTTAAAACAATGTCTGTGTCTTTTATTGAGGAGAAAAGTTTTTTCACCCCTTGTTCGCTTAGGGTTCCGTCAACCTGTTGTTCTTCGCAACCACTATGCACATATAGATCATAAACATATCCAGTACCAAAAGTTTTATTCCTCGCTTTATCAGTTTCAGTGGTAGGTAGTGTTCCATGGTAGATCTGCCTTTAAATTTAGCCATCGATTCATCAAAAGCTTAATAAACAGAATCTTACTTAGCTTTTTGAAAAGTATATTTTACAGACTAAAACTTCATCAATGTAATATGATTTACTACAGTTTTTCTGAATATTTTTGTATAATTTTGCCAAAATATGTTGACATCTATCCCTGAAAATTGCATTTTTTATCATCAAATTATCTAATGATTGATTATTAGACCAGTAATAATTGAAACTTGGCATCTTATTATAACTCATTATAAAAATAGCCTATTACTACCATAATTTCACCAGCATAAGTAACCTGCATTTCTTTTTTGTTTCCTGTTCAAATATCATGTCGATTTTTCAGGACATTTCCACAGTAACACTTTTATGTATCGATATATATTTATTTAATTATGTATGCACCATTTTAATCCACAACCTTTCTCCATCTTTCACGTAACTTAAAGATTCCAACCTCCCAGAATTTCTCAAGTTTTTTGGCAAAAAATTGTTCAAGGTGGTTTTTTACGTCGACTAAAGAGTTAAAGTTCTTGCCGTTAAGGGAATTTCGCAAACACCTTAATAAGTGAAAATTGGAAGGTGCGGTGGGGTAGCACATCCTAGCCTAACTCCAACAATTTTTGTTGGGTAATCAAAGAAATATGAGGGCCTTGTCGTGATGGAACAGGACGCCCTTCCAATTATCAAATTCTGGAAGTTTTTACGGACTTGTTGTCTTAAATTCAACCTGTTGCGAGCTATACTTGTCTGAATTTATCGACTGGTTGTTTGCAAGGAGCTCATAATACAGGATTCCTTTCCGACCCCACCATACACAAAGCATGACTTTCTACGGATGAAGACCAGCTTTTGGGGTCTTAATGGTGGTCCATTTTCCTTACCCCAGGATCATTTTCTCACAACATTATCGTAATTCACTGATTTTTCATCACCCATCAGTATTTGCTTCAAAAACGGTATGTTTTCGTTGCGTTTGTACAGCGAGTCACAGATGGAAATGCGTTCTATCAAAAAAAATTAAAAATGTGCTAAATCCATACATCGTAATGATTTATGTAACCAAGCTTCACAAAATGCTCGTGGATGGTGGTTTTTGATTTTTTTAATATCTCTGCTAGTTCACGTGTCGTGTAGTGCGTGTTATTCTCTATCAATGTCTTGATGTGGTCATCTCCACTGCTGGGAGAGTCTACCCAAGCGTTCTTGGCTGAAATCATACTAGCACACGATTCTTTCAGTACATATCTTATTTGTTGCTTGTGTGGCATTTTTCCCTTTCCGGTAATAGAAAAGCAAAGAGTGTCTAAAATGCCTTTTGTATTCTTCCATCTTCAAGAGCGCACAAAACTGATACAAATAAATTTATCCTAAAATGTCACCTTTCAGAATTTGTACACAAGTCATTTTCTTTTAATAATGATATATTCAGACATGCTCCGATGCCACCTACTGAAAATCAGCACGAACTTTTCGGACAACTCAATAGTTTATTTGTTTGTTTTGTTAATTTAACGTCGGCCTATTTCCTCTGCTATGACCAATCACCGACGCCAGGGATTAGGCTTCCATTGCTGGAGATTTAGTGTCTTGGGGGAAATAAATTGGACTTATCATCGTTGTATGGATTTCACTTTCTTCAGCTAATCCCATCCTCATCGCTGATTGTTGTTTCTTGTTGGGATGTTCTTTAACAAGGAAACTAACAAAAACAACTAAAAATTTTGTTTCTGCACCTTGCGTTCATTTTAGAATCTCAAACTAAGAAAGCTAAATACTTTTTTACCAGCTGCACCAAAAACATTTCTGCAAGCATGAAAGATTACGGGTACCAGGTCGTATCATATACTCCACACTGTCTGCAAGCATAAATGCAGGAGTTCAATTTAACTTATATACCATATTGTTTGTTAGTTAGTTTTTTATGCATAATTAAAATGTACTAAAAAGACCAAAGATTTCAATATGCTATTAATGAATAGTCAGGGATTATAAGAAATCTATTTCCGGCTGGATTTTACTTACAAACAAGATAGACACTGATAAAAATTAATAGGAATTTGTTGCAACAAAAGTATTAATGTTTTCATCAAACCACTATGCGTTTAAAATAAAAAGCATGTAATCATCACATGGGCCCACCTGCAATAGAAAATTTTATAGATAAATTGAGAAGTGACAAAACTTTTAATTTACAATTAATAGATATTATTGTACTAACCAAAAAAAAACATGGTGAACATTTTACAGTATTTATACAATTATTTTATTTCCAAAAGGAACAGATACAGATCTCATTATTTCTATATATTATTTATTTGTTTTCTTACCATGTTTAATGTGTATGATCTCCATTAAAAGACATGCTTTTAGAAGCAGTTCGTATGTACTCAAAAGACAATGATATTAAATAAAGAATTTGTGTGGAGGAGTTTTAAAAATATAATTAGTTTTGTTGCTTATCAATTTTTCAATGTGTTGGATAATCAAGACAATATTATTTATTGTTTGTAAATATTTATTAATATTATTTTAATAAAATTTGTGTAAAGTTGTAAGGTAGTTTTTATTATACCCTTAAAATATTTTTTTTAGTTCTTAATGTTAATTACTTATTATTAACTGAGCTTTATACAGGCATATAGAAAACCAAAGTGCGATTTCATTTTAATGATAGCAAAATCTGTTTCTCCAAAAGTAGTTGTGTATGACCTATTTGTGATTAAACGAGTTATTTCGTAATAAACATCAGCATATAACTGAAATCCCAATTCCTTTGTGGTTGTACTCATAGGGGGAACGTTGTCTTTCTGAAGTAGACAAATTCATTTGGCATATGTGCATTCCTATTTACAACATGATTATTTGTGGTTCTGTACAATTGTAAAAGACGAATTTATTTATTGCCTGTTTGTTCTGCTTTTGGGTGTAACAACAGAAGTATCAGTAAGGCAAAAAGACAAATAGAAATTGAAAAGAATGTGAAAATAACCTAACACAAATAAGAAATTGATAACTATACTTTAGTTTTTATTTAAGTATTTTAGTTACTTCTAATGTTCGCTAATATTATATTGATATTTAATGTTGTATTCATTAACTGTTATTATCTTTATGTACTACACAGTTATTATCCATGCCCAAAAGTAATTTTTGCAAGCTAGTTGCATTACTACTTATAATAATCCTAATGTAAGTTGCACGTTTCCAAAGGATTCGCAACGTAAAGAGCAGTGGGTAAAGGCATTGAAAAGAGAATTGGACGCCATCTGAAGCTAGTTCCATTTGCTCAATGTATTTCACTGAAGATAGTTTCGATCGACATTCATTACTTTATGATAGACCTAGATACTATGCAGTTCCTTCAATATTTGCAGCATTTCCTACCTATTTACAAAAAGTGAGTAATACATTTACTCTACATTAAATTGTAAACTTGGTCTACACTGTCAAATTACATTACTAGTCTTGAAATCACATTCTATCATACCGTCCCACTCAATGGGAAACTAGTTACAAAAACATGTTTTATTTATATAGTATTACATATTTTTTTGTCTTTAACCCTTAAAATAACACGTATTATTTTTTTTGATTGATTTGGATACGATTTCGATAAGACTTTTTTTGGTATAGCTAGAAGTATCAAAATGTTGGTAATTATACGCTCTGAAGAAGAAAAATGTTGGGTATGGTAGTGTTTTATTTCGAGGAATTGTAAATATAACGGTGCGGATTCTATCTCATGTAAATAGGAATAAATTTCTTGTATATAAAATGAATAAAATTTGTCGCTTACCTTCATTCCAATATCAGCAGATGTGTGTGTGTGTGGGCTTCTCTGGTACGTGCAATGTTGTAGTGCAGTATTATGAATGGTATATGTGGATAAAAGGATGGATTTAAATGTTATCAGATAATGTCTCATTTTACACAATTAAATGTAATTTGCAAAGTATGTACATGAATATAACTAATTTCTCGTAGTTGTACAGGAAGAAAGTTAAATGAATTTGAATTATTTAACAGTGTGACCAAAACTATGTCAACACTGAGATAGAATATAACTGTCCTCTTGAAGAATACAAGATGTACTGATTTGATATAAGCAATCAAGTGATTACCCCGAACCTCTTAAGTATAAAACTCCCTGTTTACAGCTTGCTTTAAAATTACCCCACACTGAAGAATCCCTTATCTGATGGTCAAAAGTAAGGCCAAGCATGTATTTACCCAATTGTTCTTCCACAGATAGTTGGGATTTTCAGAAATGACCATCGATTTGACATTATTTATATACGCAAACTATCAACATTTAGCCAACACAATACACATATTTAAAGTGGTATACATAAACACCACCAAGGTGTAACATATTGACACTGCAATACAATTGTCGTTTTTCAGAGAAGCAAAGCAACATTTTTTTCATGTTCATGATTACTTTCAAAGTAGTTCAGATATACCCTTTTTTAATTTTAATTAGCCAGTGCCACTGATAAATCTCGCAGTTTCCGTTGCTATGGCCAATCAGCGATACCAGGGGAATTAGCCTCCAATACCTGAGAATTTTGCCGCATCCAGTGTTACAAGTGGAATTGGGTTATTTTGCGTGCACGTGGTCTTCATTAACCTACAATACACGAGGCCCATAGTATTGCGTCCTTCCCTGAAGACGAGCACCAAAAAGACTATTTCGTATTCGCCTCTGGGTCCTGAACTCAAAATTTAAAATTAGGTCATTGTGGCGGAATTGTATTGCAATTGTTCCTCTTAATGAATGAAACCAATTAATTACTCCTATTATTAATTTTGTGTGTGTGCAAGTATACACAAGAATAATAAGACGTGACTGTCATTGAGATGACTAAGATGTGAGGTTATAATATAATATATTTTGATTTACAAATCGGAAAAGTAAATTTATGAAAAGTAATATAAATTGAAATATGATAATTTTCTGCCATTAAAATGTGCCTGATTTTCTTCTTGATACTTGTTTTATTAAACTTATCTTTTGCTAATAATGAACCAAATGAAAGTTCTACTATCAATGGCTTCAACCCTCTTGCACCACTAGTGAAGTGTTCATTCCTTTCCTGGGAGTTTATAGACTGCAATGACCCCGTTGACCATAAGGGGAATAAAACTGCAAGAGACACACTTGGATATGGATGTGTGAAGTTCGGTGGAATGTGGTATGAAGATGTTGAACGAACTAAGGTGGTGTGTAACGTATTGGAGAAAATAGATTGTTATGGCAATAGAACTTTTTTTAAAGAAGATGTACCATGTATAAAGTATTCTGACCAGTATTTTACAACTACATTATTGTATAGCATACTTTTAGGATTTTTGGGTATGGACAGGTTTTGTTTGGGCCAAACTGGTACTGCTGTTGGAAAACTCCTTACTTTAGGGGGAGTAGGTATTTGGTGGATAGTTGACATTGTTTTGCTTGTTACCAATAATTTAACACCGGAAGATGGTAGCAATTGGAATCCGTATGTATAAACTTAGGAGTATTATTTTTGTATTATGGTGTACACATTAGTTAAGATTAATATAGATTTTATATTACATATTTATTATTTAAGCTAGTATAACTTTAAATTTCATATTTAATTATTTCAAAACATTTATATTATTATATTGCTTACTAGTGCGATTCTCAACTTCCATTTTGCAACTACAAGCATTTGACTTTTTATTTTTATTAAGTGATCATAGACATATTTATAGTATTCCAACTGTACAAAGTAGCTTGATTCAAGCCAATAGAATAGTAGCTATAATTTTCATTATAAAACTGATTTTTATTAACATGATTTTATTAAAATTATACTCTCCTATCCTTTTATATCCATGATTATGTTAATTTTCAATATAGATTGTGTCCTCAAAAGTGTTAATTTTCTCAGTAATAATTTGAATAGATATATGCAATTGTACCTATATCTAAATTAAGGTGACCCACTATTTTTGGTAGAAGAAGAGTACAGTTAAAGTAAAATTAAGGCAAACTATCAACAGGTCACAATCCACGTAAGAGACTTACACAGCAAGTGTGGTACAAAGATTCCTTAAAACTTTTTGGAAGGAGAGAAACCCTCTAACACCAGAAACTAAAATGATTCCTCCTAACTGTGGACCTATTGCCGGGATTGTAAATTTAATAAATGTGTTAAGTATTCGATTCATGAAGAATATGGTAAAGTTCAAAAGGCCTGGAGCCTGGATGCTTTAAGAGCGGCTTCAGTTATAGACGATGATGATGATGATAATGAAAGAAGATGCATATATAATTACGCACCCACAGCTAGATACAAAATTAAAATGTACTAAACATGTTATGGATTTACATTGTTTTGTGTATAATCAACCAGGCACGTTACAAATGGAATTACGTTGTAATTTTTCGTTATTTATTGAAAATGAGGAAATAATACCACATAAATTCGCTTGTCAACCAATAAATTATAGAAAAATTCAAATTACTCATATTTTACCAGCTGCAGGGTCAAATAAAAAATCATTAGTCTTAAATCTTTTACAAAGTGATGCACACCCAGTATATAAAAATATGACTAGAAAGTTCCTTATTTAAATATGTCTGCAAATCCAGGAATGTGGGAAAATGTCAGAGAAAATATTCAAGATTCTATAGAAAATGCAATTACTTATGGGGATAATTATGAAAATTCAGGAGATACATTATTTTTTTGTAAAATATAGCCTTAACTTTAATAGTAATATATTTAATGTTTGAAAAGAAAATTATAGCATATGCAGCCTCTTTACCAACAGCAAGAGCTTATCAAATTGGTAGTGACGAATTTTTTATAGGAGCCATAGCGATGTTGACTGCCTCTATCCTTAGTTTAAATTGTTAGTTTAAAAATAAAAGAATAAATAGGAGAAAACCGTTAATAACTCAAAGAAGGAGAATTCAGGGAAATAAAGTAGATAAGTTACACGAAATGGGAAGTAGTGTCGACAAAGACGGAACCGTTAAGTTACCGAATAATCAAGTACTTTGAGTAAAATTTGTAAAAATAAAAAAGATAACATAACCGAAAACTTTGAGAGTGCTTACAATTACGAAAGAAAAAGTTTTGTCACTTAAAAACTTAGAAGGTATTTTTATTTTTTTTTTATTTTGTTTGTTTATTTAACGTCGGCCTATTTCTGCTGCTATGGGTAATCACCGACGCCAGGGATTAGGCTCCCTCACCTGGGAATTTTGCCGCATCCAGTGTTCCAACTGGAATTGGGTTC
>JAWQRN010000357.1:0-30854 GCA_033557685.1 Sperchopsis tessellata
GAAAATGTCCCTTGCAACAGTGGACGAAACGTCGGCACTTGTCAGAGCCTCTACACGGTTTCCACCCGGAAAAAAACCTTTCATTGTATTTTTAGTAGTACTTTAAGAAAAATAGGCACTAAAGCATTTTAAAATATATTTATAAACAAATAAAATTTAAATTCAACGCAGCATTTAACCCTATCTTTAATCTTACATGTACGCAATATGCAGTTTATTATTTTATTATTTAATTATTTATTATTAAAAAAGTGTTCAAAGTGACCTTTTTCTGTAGCATTGAAACAATGCGTCACATCCTTGCTTCACGGCAGTCATTCGCACAAAATTAGGATCATGTGCCTCTAATATTTGTATTGATTGATTGTAATGCAAAAATGCCCCTTCAAGGAACTTTCACTGTCAATTATCGAGATAAGCCAGGAGATTATGCGTCCTGTATATCACCATGACTGTCCATCTCCTGTAGTACCTCATTTGCTAAAGCTTCATCATGTGATTTTAGCAGTTCTTTAACATCTTCGATGCTTGCCCAGCTGGCAATATTGCTAATATCCTGAATGATACCGGTAATATCAGGTGTAGATATATCAGGATTAATTTCAATGTAAAGTTTTTTTTCCAAACACCCTTCATACATGGCTGCGTAACTTCATTCCATGATTCCTGAATGTTCCTTGTGGCCTTCATCATGTGGTAATTTTTCCAACACTTTTTCATATTTTGCCTGCTTCCTCCATCAGTTTCTTCCATGAGTTAACTGAAAGTTCTTCTAGTGTAGTACATTTTAAAAGTCGCACTTGCTCCTTGATCCATGGGCTGAAGGATGTAAGTAGTATTTGGTGGAAGAAATACTACTTCAACAGGAATTTCTGTAGATAATGAAATGGGATAAGCAGGATGACCAGGCGCATTATCCAAAACTGAAAGTGCACGAGGATCATCACCGATGTCCTGACAATATTTTCTTACAGCTGGGCAGAAATAGGTTTTGAACCAATCCACAAATATTGTTTGTGTAGCCCATACTCTACGGTTGATCCGCCAAATTACATGTAGATTACTTTTGCAGTGTCCACGCATAGCTCTGGCTGTTTCAGAATGGTGAACTAGAAGTGACTTTAACTGAATGTCTCCTGATGCGTTTCCACCCAAAAGAAGTGTTAATATATCCTTTGCAGCTTTAAATCCTGATGCACTTTTCTCCTCCATTGAAAAAAAGTACGGGTTGGCATCTTCTTCCAGAATAAAGCCGTTTCGTCCACGTTAAACACCAAATCTGAAGATAATTACCTCTTTCTACAATATCTCGAAACTCCTTGGGATAATTTCCGGCCGCCTCTAGATCAGCACCAACTGATTCGCCAATAATTTTTAAATTGTGTTACTTGGATCGTTTTCAAAAGCGATCAAACCAACCTTTGCTTCACTTAAAGGTTTCTTCGCCACCATGTTGTGCTTTTAAGTGATCAAACAGACTTAATGCTTGACTTAAGACATGATGATTTGAGAACTGATGGGAATAGATCGCTGATTTAAATCGTTTTCCAATTACTCAATAATGTTTCCATTTCCTTTATTACGTAACTTCTAGTTCAAGACACTTTAGTAGCAGTTAATGGTGTAACATTTTCATTTGCTTTTTTATAGTTGTTTTTGTTTTTGAAAATTGTTCGCAATGTCGATTCTGCAAAAATTATAATATCTGCCAACAGATGCAAAACTACCACCTAATTCAATTTTTTCAATAACTTTACATTTGGTTTCCAAACATATCACGTTACGTGCTTTCTTTTTTTGACTTTCGACATCTTTACTTTGATTTGGTCTCTTTGGCATTTTAAAATGTGTGCACGGAATAATGAAAAATAATTAAATAGTTGTTTTAATCACGATGAAGACATACATACTAATGTTCCTTTTAAGTGAATATAGAAAAAAATATATTTGTTCCTAGTAGGATCTAAGCAGAAATTGACGCTTCTTAAATTATACATACATAATTCGCAGAATTTGACAGTAATCGAGGTAATACTGAGAGTGTTTCGGAAGTTTCTACGTTCGCACAAGTATCATAGAATAAGAAAAAAAAATAGAAATCTACACTTCCTCTGTGTGGCCGATTTTGTATTTATGTTTTATACATTAAAGAATAATTCGAACATTTTTAAAGTAAATGCGGTAATAATGGGTAAATTTGGGAAGATCCCACGTTCAAAAATAATTCATTTTGGTAAATAAATCAATCCTCGTTTTAACGAATCCGCGTTAAGCCTGTATAACAGAATATGCACACGTGTTTCCAGAAACCGGCTGACTGACACCACTGAATACATACCGCAGTTCCCTGCAGTGTTCTAACGAGCCGTCTGAGGTTATACGCAGTTTCTTGTTTCTCAATAGATTTTTTTACATGTGTCAAGTGAATGTTATTGTTAAGTAGTAAATCGGTTAATTTATTAATTATTAGTGCATTAAGTGAAAGCCGTGCAACAATGAATTAGAAAAAGTGTAGAAAAACATTTTAAAACAGTGCATAAGAAGTATGAAATTCATTATCCACTCAGCGGTGAGCTACGGCAAATCAAAATTAGAGAACTAATAGCGGGTTTTCAGCCCAGCAGTCATATTTTACAAAACATACATTGAAATCAAAAGCAGCTACCATTACATCCTTACAAGTAAGTTACATTCTTACTAAAAACAAAAAGTCATTTGGCGATGGAATAATTTTCAAAAACGGCTGATAATTTATGAACAGCATTCAGTTACCTATATTTAAGCTTGTATCAATAACTTCAGGTAGAACGCCAGCAATGACTGGTCGTCACAATGGTTATATTTTTCTTTGTCGAGCTGTTGATGATTTTTCCGACTTTCTAGTTCTAAATATATTATGGACACTCCATTCAAAATTGCAAAAGCAATTCGCTCAAGAAGTCTGCAAAGATAGTAGAAGAAGGTGATAACGATGGACAAACTGAACTACTTATGCACACCGGTGTTAGGTGGTTATGTAGAGGCAAATTGCTTCAGCGATTCAGAGATCTAACTAACGAAATTTCTTGTTTCAAGGGGACGATATTTGGCTATTTAACTTTTTTTCTAACATCCAGACTTAATGATATCAATCTTGAATTTAAGGTAAGGATAAATTGATATTTCAAATGATAAGTTCCATTGATGCTTTCAAACAGAGGCTCACGCTTCTCGTAGCTAAACTTGAACATAACGAAATGGCTCACTTTCCAAAAATGAACACATAACACATAAATAGTGTCTATTTTTTTTCAAATTTAAGAATGCGCGCCAAAAGTAAAACAAATATGTAAAGGTTATACATCATTCAAAAGATAATTTTCTTCTCCACAAGATATTGTGTTTGCTTTTACGTTACATTTATTATTTTATTCAATTACCGGCCTTCAAAATGGAATGTCAAGTAAACAAAAATGAGCACGTTCGACACCTTATTCTGTTCGCGTTCAGTCAAGGGAATAACACCGCCAAAGCTGCTCGCGATATTTGTGAAGTGCACAGTGAAGATGCTATGAATGAAAGGACAGCTCGTCGATTGTTATCGCTTTTCAAAGACGGTAATTTCGACCTGAATGACATGGAACTTTCCGGACGACCAGTGGAATTCGATGAGGACCGCTTAAACTACCTTATTCATGAAAATCACCTTCAAATCACCGTATAATTGGCTGAGCAGCCATCTTCAATCAATGGGAAAAGTCCAGAAGTTCGGCGCTTGGGTCCCACATGTTTTGAGTGAAATCAACAAAAATCAACGTTCTACAATTTCTGCTGGTTTGCACTCACGTCATCGAGCTACGCATGGCCACAAGCTAAGGTTCCTTTACCGCATCATTACTGGTGATGAAAATGGTGCCTTTATGTGAATAAGAAGCAATGGAAAGAATGGGTGAGTCATCGCCAATGAAAAAATCCCAGAGCGAAACAAGATTTGCATCCGCGCAAGACGATAATTTACGTCTGGTGGGATTGGCAAGACGTCTTCCACTACGAGATACTTGAACGCAGCCAGTCAGTCAACTCGGAGCTATACATTCTGCAAATGCAGCGGCTCAACACAGCAATTCAACAAAAAACGCCGGATCAACAAAATGGCGTTATTCTGCAATACAATAACGCCCGCTCTCATAGCGCCAACATCACGAAAAATTTTATTCAATCTCTTGATTGTTAGGTTCTGTTGCACCCTCCATATTCTCCAGACCTCGCGCCGTCGGATTTCCACCTTTTCCGGTCGATTTCGAACGGTTTATGCGGCGTTTCCTTCAATAATGACGTCGAATTGCGGACATGGTTGTACGAATTCTCCGAATCAAGACCGGATGATTTTTATCGTAGAGGCATCGAAAAACTTGTAGAAAGTTGGCAAGAAGTTGTAAATAATGAGAGAGAATACATTATTGGCTAATTTGTTGTATTTTTTTTTAAATTCATTTAAAAAAACGGACAGATGTTATGTTAACACCCAATAAATTACGATCCAAATAGATATACAGGTGAAATTAAAAATATTAGTCCGGAGTTCGTTTCCAAGACTTAATAAAAATGAATGATGTAATTTTATTTATTAGTTTCCCATTTACTGCAGAACCATAGGTAGAAAGTTATGCAGAAAAACTTGCATTGCCATTTCTAATGGATATTGAAATACGGGAAACTGAAATAATTAAACTACAAAACGATGTTTTAATAAAATCAAGAGTTTCTCGGAAAATCTTTGGCAATATGCATCAGCAGATAAGTGTCCTGGTTTGAGAAAAAATGCTGAAAATTTACAATCATGTTTTGGTCCAACTTATTTATGCGAATCAGCATTTTGGCAATTGAAAATACTCAAATCTAAATATCGCAACACTTCAACTTGGATTCGTGCTTAAGAAACTGCCTAAATATGTATACACCAAACTACAAAAAAAGCATGTAGATGGAATGTAATGCTGTACATCAAATGCCGCAGGAGGTTCAAAATAAGTTTTTGTTTGTTTTAAATTAACTTAGAAATTATTATTGGGTTGGTTAAGTTAGGTTAGATTGCGTTTCAAGCTCAAAAATTGCAGATCCGACCCTGGGTAGATCGCGGTTAAGTTTGCATTTTAAAAGTAGAACGCTGGAAAAATTAGTGAGCACCACTGATATACATACATATATTAAAATGTCATAAGCGCCAAACAAATATTAGAAATCTAGATATATTTGCTCAGCTTACACATTAATAAACCCTTGTTTGTGTTTATAATATAAATTTATTTGTTCTCTGCTCGTAAGTTTGAATGACGCATTCTCCTACATATATGAAAATGAGTTACCTACTTTCCACTTGTGGCCACAGTTATACGTAAATAAACGCGTTCATTTAATATTTGAAGATGTAAAAGCAGGAAATAATGGATAATTAATTGTACAAGCAGAAAATATAATAAAAACCTTGGGCATTGTCTTTTTCATTTTACTTCATCAATAAATGAAAATCATGAATACTTCATAAGTTAATAACAGGAAACATAAATTTAACTGTGATAGAAAAAACTTACTAATGCGCTTATTCCCCCATTTCGTTGTAACATTCTAAAGTATATGTGGAAAACTGCAATATTAAAGTACACTTAACTACAAGTAGTGTATATAGACTGCTTAGAAAGTTAAACTGAATTGCCAAATATTTAAGTGGCATGCAGCGTAGGTTCTCGAAGTGGTATTTACATTTTGCATGTAACTGCTGAAAAGCTAGTAAAACACATTTAGTAGAACTCTATTCTCACTTTACAGTACAGGCTGCCATTGTCTGCAATATTAAATTATACTGAAACAAAAATTGATGAACGAAGAACAAATTTTGTGAAAATTGTAAATACGCTGATATGGTCTATTCTTTACGGCTACACCGAGAAACTCTTATTGTATATTTAGGAGTTTACTATTGACGCCATTAACTAAAAGAATCGTTACAAGACTGCACTTTCGAGAACACCAATTTAGTTTTTCGCTTCTGAAATTTGTATTCAAACAGTAATATAAATTATTCATAATTCCCCAACGCAATTCGAAAAATTCAGAATATCCATGGAAAACTATCCCATTTATTGATTAATTAAATTTAATGTTAATTCTACATTGCTAATTGGATGCATTTGACAATGATGAACTTCACGTTATCTGTCAATAGGTTGACAGCCGGCTCTCATATAAATGGTTTTATAAATATAAAATGTAGTCAGCGCTGAGAAATAAACACAGTTTGATCTTTAACTACTGTGCTACCGTGTCGGTTGTGTCTGTACTTTCTTGGCAACCATACAAGTTGCATATCAAATACTCAAAGTACACTTAAAACATTAAGTGTACTTTGAGTATTTTGTTTTTATAGTTTTCTTAATTGTGTTGAGACCCATATTGCCAGTGTGACAAATCATCAATTGCATACTTGAACCATATATTTTTTGATTGTCCTCATAACAATGGTGAACGCCCCCAACTCGTGAAGAATTTATTAAAAGGTGGTGCAGTAACGATATTGTTTACCACGTGTAACTGGCTAAAGGAAGAATTCCTAGGGCCAAAAAAAGAATTGCCACAGTTAGTGATGTGACGTTTTAATGCAAAGGTAGGCAGCATGCTAAAAAGGTATATAGATGCAGCTAGAGGATAGATTGTATTATTACTTAATTATTCGCATTTATACTATGGAAACCTGTCGTTATTACTATTTGTCGATAATGACTGATATGAAACCGCCCACATTTAAACTTCACCTTTATTAGATAAATATTTAGAAGGAGCCTTTAAACGTTTGTAGTGACATTGAAGAGGATCTCAATCAGATATAGTGGGCTTGCAAAAATCTATTCCTAGACTTTCTAAAAATTTTGCGAAACCAATTTTAACTTTTCTCTAATTTGCGAGTGCTCAGTCTTATAGGTTGCAAAATAATCCAAGAAATATACTTTGATATACTGTTCGAAGTTAAGTTACAACAGACTTTGTCACATATTTTTGCCACGTAGTTTTCGAAGTAAAGACATCGCTACAAATAATATGTTTCTACTGTATGTTTCGACATGATTTCGTGAACCCAAATAAAGTAACCATCTCTATTAATAAGATTACCTAGACAATAAACATACATTACTAAAAGTCAAATTAAAATTAAGTATACTAATTTTTTTTAGGAAATGTAATTTTAGTTTGTATAATAAAATAGTTACCTTCGGAATGAAAATAGACTCATCCCTTTTTTCTATCAAGTTTTAGGCATACAAAAATGCATCTTGGAGCGTTTACTATAGGGACAAAATATCACAATGTATAACCCCCGTAATATCCAGAATTTCGATTTCTAAATAAAACATCAAATTATGAAATTATTATACCCATAATAACGTTTTTTAGTGACCCCTGTGTAGGACAGGAAAATAAACCAATCCTAGTTCCTATTTACTATACTGTGAAAATATAATCGTTAAAAATATTGAAATCACATCGTTTAGCTCGTGGAAATAATGTATAATTTAAATTTACTTATTACCCGGAAGGGCGTATACGCATAAAATTGGCCAAATTAAAGTAATTATATTTATTATAAAAAACTTACGTATTTGTGATCATCGATTAGGACTAACTAATGTTGTGTTAGTTTATCAGGCTCGTTATGGAAGTGGACTTGTAAAAGGTTAGAAATAGAAGACACGATCCCTCGTAAATAATAATTACTGTATTGGTTAGATGCATATAAATTATTACCGTAACATCGTCTGAAGGACCGTGAGTAATACAAAAAAAAACCTCAAAAACTAGCTCGACAACATCGGTAATATCCTCACGCTGAAGATCTCAAGAAGGTAAAATTGCCAGTGGTGTCAAGGAAAGGTTCATAATAACCTTGGGCACAGTTGGGCAGTGTTGGTTAATCTTATGAGTCAACTTACGTTAAGTCCGCTAAGTAGTTCAGCATAGAACTCCGTATTTTCATAGTTGACTGGCGTCGTGTAGTTTCCAACGAACGCATCGACAACTAAGTCACATCAATATGTTCCTGGTATAGGGGAGCTCCTCAAACTCCCTCTGCAGATATTGGTCCATTAATAAAATATGAGAAGGCACTTTGGCTCCGCCCATTTATAGATGTTGGTTAATATTTTGTATGAGAGTATACATTGGCTCCTCTCACAGGTAGTGTTTAAATAAGTATAATATAATATTAACAGGTACATTGGTTCGTTGCGTTACGTAGAAAAATGTACTGCAGTATAGGCCAATTGACTCAGCCCACACATGGTTGTATTATGTAATATAGTATAGAACTGTATAGGAAGTCACATTGAAGCCGCTCACACATGGTTGTCCTTTGGATATAACTACACAAATTATAATAGTGAGATAAGATACGAGATAATAACTTATTTCTAGTACAACTGAACCGTAATCATGTGTGTATAATACAACGAGAAAGTTACCCATAATTGTTGCAATGCAGACTAAAGTGGATTTGTTTTGACTGTAAATGTTTTAAATATTTAACTAATTACATGTATTTGTTAATAACTGCCACATACCTATGGTTTATAGATGTTCTTGCAGAACGATGTATACAACACTGGCTTTAGCAACAAATGGTTAACTTAGATACACTAAACCACTAAATATTGAACTGAAATGCCGTCATACGTTACGAAAAACGAAATGTTTGCGAGAGAGGCGTTGCTGATGAACGTCTATTCACTACTTGATAACTACTGGTAATTCACATAAATGAGGAGAATTTACAGAGACGCAATGTCTATATATATATATATATATATATATATATATATATATATATATATATATATATATAGACATTGCGTCTCCGTAAATTTCAGTGGCAATGTACAGAAGGTGATTAATTTTAATAGCCTAACAAACGATATTTTTAAAGGCCGTACAAAAAGGAAATTGCAATTCGTGCAAATCTTTACTCCTCTGATAAATCTGATGCCAATATTTTGGCTCATAGCCACGAACCAGAAAACTTGGATAACAGGTTTGGAAATAATATAGTGGACGATCGTAAATAAATTATTTCTATACTAAGACATCATATGAATTATCATTTAACTCAAACAAAAATTTCACAGATCCTGAAAACTTCTCAATGTCATAAATTCTCAAATATCTCATCAAGATTTCTCACTTTCAAATTAAAACATAAGTTTAGATGAACTCGCGCACTCTCTGCCTTTATTAAAAACCGTGCCTCGGGGGTCGAAAGCCTTACCTTACTCCTTTTCATTAATTTTTGGACTTTATCTCGTCGATTATCTACCCTGACCAGACATTATGCTTTTTTGGGAGGTAAATTTATGACAATTTGCACTTACATCGTGATCTCATTTACCATGGCAATGCACAACAAAGACCGCTTGCACAAATATTTTCGGATTTGATGATGGAGATTACAATAAATACTTGTAAGATGTGCTGCTTAATTTGAGCCTTGCATAGTATATCAGGAAAGCAATACAACTCGTATACCATGATACGTAATCTGTTGCCCGAGAGGACGCTTCTCATTCTGGTGAGATCCCCTTAATACGAGGTGTAAGGCAGGGATGTACACTTTCGGGACTTACTAAGTTCTTCGAATAAATTATCTCTTTCGCTGAGACTGAAAGGTCTGTGGACCAGATAATTGACTACTGATAATTTCTGTGAGGACTGGTATGAAGATGTGACATGGAGGTACCTAGTATTGTGACTGGGCTTGTGATAGACTGAATGACCCAGTGTGCCATCAACACGCCTTACAACAAGGACGTCCAAGAAAGAGAGTCTCCTAGAAGCTTCAACTTCCATTGTAAATTAGATATTCGTATGGTTACTATTAATGTACCGTAGGACATCATCAAGAGTCTTCAAACAATAAGGTCATACAACAAAAGTGGTACCTACATACCTAAACCAAAATTTCGGTTTCAGGGAAGCAGATGCTAAAACATCTTCCTCGAAAGCCTCTATAAAAATGTTTGCGATGATCGTAGAAATTGAAGATCGCATCGCAGCACCAAAGATTTGTTCATACAATTCGCCATGAAACATAACGTATGTAGATCTCAGGCATACGTCTGCTAAGTCGGCTGTAGCAGATGGTACAGACTTGCTAGCCAGTATGGCGAATAGTCTGAATGCAGTCGTGGAAAAGAACTTTTGTGAATAGAGAAACTACATCCAAACTAACAAGTAGATCGTTTTTGTTACGAACTGTATTAAAAGTTTTTGATGTATGATGACGATGTTCTAATTAACTGGCTGAGTTGGGGAGTAGGAAATTTGTCCAGCTGGTAGGTGGGAGATCCAATGGCACTAATAAAAGGTCGTAGTGGCACTACCGGTTAGTGGATTTTCTAGAGGTCTTACGAACTATCGGTATCCTATCGACCGATAGGAGACTGTTATGTCGAAAGAGGATACTAGCATACCGAGTAGAATCCCGTCTGGTGCTTGGCCGCTACATATAAGTCGGCGCACAAGGGGCCAAATCAGTCTATGAGTAACATATTTGGTCCTACCTGTCTATCGTTATTTAGCACTTTTTAGAGCTACATCACAGTCTACAATTAGCAATTTTCAGATATTCATGGCAATCTACACTTAGCACTTTTAAGAGCTATGTCTTGATAAAGTCCTTTGCAACGGTTGAAAAAAGTCGGTGAAAACAAAAACTAACACGTGGTAATCTTTCGGAAAACCTGAAGATATCTACTGTAATTAAGGAACTGTCTATTTTATAGCCTAATTTGTAAAATAAATATTTGCCGTATGTCGCCGTCCGTAACCGTAGAAAAAAAAAACACACATGTTATCGAGGGTATCCACACACCTATAGGAGACAACGATATCGTTTCTCTTCAAAAGGCGGTAAATCTGAGTAACTACGGGGAGTTTGAGTAGAGATGTCTTTGTGCAGGTTCATGAAGAAGGTATTTTAGATGAGCACCTGAAGATAATTCTTACTATAAGCGATCTAACGAATAAGCCTTATTTAAAAAAAAACTTTCGAAGGACAAGGGTGAAGTCAGAGCTCTGTATAAGAGAGAGTCGAAAAGAGCTTATTTATGGGACATTGGACGAACAGAGAAGTAGGGAATAAACTACCAGTTCGGTAAAACTCGAACTTAAAAGAATTCTGACCATCTCTATGTTTAGGCAGGTTCACAGTAAGCAAAATATTTGTATGAAGATTTTCGAAGTGCAAATTGCTGATAGCGCATTTCTTATGCTTTCTTTTAATATTTTTAACCTCTGACGTATCGGATGTGGAGGCTGCCTTTATGGCTGAAGCAGAATTTGTATAATTTTAATGACGAAATTTTTACACGTCTCCTCGGTTTGGTGATGGGATGTAGAATTAGCCTTTCAGAAATATTTATGTATTATTTGAAGAGACTTCTGTTTGTTCAAGATCTTTAATGTGTGCCATTTATCAAGTTCTGGTACAGATATGTGGATGACATATTCTGTTTGATAACTGGGATAGTCTTAATAATATTTGACCTTCTTCAAGTGCTCAACACCCTCCTTGTAAATATTTTATTTGCATTGGCGGTTGTAAAAGACATGTCTGCATATTTGGACTTGTTTATACATAGAGATACTCAGAATTTTTTAAGTTCGATTAATATATTAGCTCTTTTTAACTCTCGTTTCCACAGAGCTCTCTCTATATCCTTGTCCATCGAAACAAAAGTCACTTCAAACTTCGCTACAGACCCAGACATCATATATATATGTTTTATATTGGCTCAATATATGGAGAATTATCTTTTCTCCTCCTATGGTCCTAGTATGAACGTCAATGAGATGCAATCTCCCCCTACTCTTTTGATGTCGATGCTATCATCTCTGTTAATGTCTGATCCCTTTGTAAACCGTCAGTGAGTCTTGTCATCTTTGACGACTTTCCACTTTTGTGTGCGTGTTTGATGTTTAAAAAATCCCAAGTATGTTTATATTATTCCTTCCTCCATATATTTTAACTGCATTTCTAATTTTTTTAGAGGCAGGTGATTGAATACTTACGCTCCGAAAACAGCCACTCTTAATTACTTATTTTAATTGAAATATATTGTGGAATACAATATCCTGCATTGTAACGATGTCACTGCCAGATAAAATACTGGAATGCTGATTAAAATATTTTTCATCAAACATTTTGCCAAACTGAATATTTTTAGGCGACTCACGATCTGTAGATTTTTTTCAGTATTCAGTACGTGCCGCAGATTCAGGATTTCATTGTTTTAGCTGCGGGAGAAAGAAAATGAATCGCAACTTTTCTACTGTTTGCTAATGCTCAATTATTGTCGCAGGCCTAACTTGAAAATAAAAGTTTACGCTTTGCCGATCTTTCGGGGAAAAGGCATCTTTGAGCTTTTTCTTATATCCAATAGGCACGGAATTGCTTTCATTTATATTTAACATCGGATATTAAAAATAAATTTACAAAAGATGTACATACTGCATACGAATAGTTTTTGATAATAAAAAAATAATTTTTAGGAGTAGTATTATTTTTCAATTCTTGTGTTCGTGTTTTTTGTATAATAGGTATTAACTTGAAAAGCAAAATGCGTATTTTGAACTTCTTGCAATATTAACTAAATTCCCCCCTTCCTTTTATTTTGAACACCATGTTTATAAGCGACGGAATCAGTTACGACTACATGTCGCCAGAGTGTAAATTTGTTTTGGTAGGCAGGGTTCAAATGTCGATGTATCTTGCTTACGGATGCTTGTAATAGTTTTGTAATGAACGGGTATAATATCTATTGCGGAAAAGGGTCCGGTGGTTGGGTTTCTCAGTAAATCTACATAGAATTAACGTTTTCTTTCATAATTATAAAATTGAGCAAACAAACTTATTTTTTTTAAATTTATTTATTTAACGTGAAAATCTAGAATTCTCAACGAAATAGAGTTTAACCTTCACGTGGTATCAGTCGCCTACCATATAGGGACCCACCGGTTACCTCTCTACCGTAAGACATTTATTGCTTGATATTAATAAAAAACGACCCCTCTGCTTACTTATTATCTGCAGAACCTGGTTCCCCAACCAAATAGCTAGCAACAGATTTGCTGAGGAGGCACATATTCAGTTTCATCAAGTTATGTTATGAGAGTTATGGAAGTAAACTTACTTAAGTAAACGCCGATAATCTGTCAAGAAGACCTTGTCCATTGGAGTGTAAACATTGCCAACGCCTGGATTAAAGAACAGAGATGCTGGCAGTCTCTTGTACAACAGTCGAGGTGGAAGGATGGACGGATGATGACATAAAAAGAGCACAAGAAGAAGACCAAGACCAATGACCAATTCTGAACTGGAAGCAATTACGGCGATGACCAGCATGGGCAGAAGTTGCCAACCATAGCCAAGCAGTGAACGACGTACTGGGCACAGTGGAGCTCATTGAATACCGAAAACGGATTACTGAAGATGGTAAAAGGATTATTGAAAAGGGTCTTAGATAACGAAGATGGAGATGAAAACACTATACAGCTGGTGCAGTCCAAAAAGAAAAGACAAAACACGTTGGACGAACTACATAACGGGAGTTCTGGAGCACAATTAGGCGTAATAGAGAAGATTGTCACAACTGTGCAGCAACTAATGGTCCGAGATGAAAGATAAAGGCTCAGATGCAACAGTGTAGCGAAGGTAGCCCTTTCCAGAGAATTGCTATAGACATAACTGGGACTTTCCCAGAAACTGATACTGGCAACAAATATATACTGGTTGGCATGAATAATTTCCCTAAATGGCGTAAAGCATATGCCCTACTGAACCAGGAAGCCTCAATAGTAGCAGAACAGGTAGTTAGGGAGTTCTTCAGTAGATTTGGGATACCTCTGGAACTCCATTCTGATCAAAAACTTTGAATCAGCGTTGTTCCAGGACACCGGCAAAATACTTGGGATAAGGAAGACTCGAACTACACCATTACACTCTCATTATGAGCGAATGGTAGAGCGATTGAATCGAACCATGTGTATATACCTATTCAAAGTTGTGTCCGAACATCAAAGAGATTGGGAAAAGTATATCCATCTACCTACCGCTCGGCTGTTAAAGAAATAGCTCAGCAAACTGCAGCTACAGTGATTTTCGGAAGAGAAATGAGATTTCCTGGAGACTTGATTCTTGGCAGCCAGCCAGATGAACATGAACCAAGTGATAATTATGTCGACAACCTTAGAAGGAAGATGGACGACATTCATAAACATGTCCGAATCAACATCCAGATTGCAAGCGATATAATGAAGGAGAGATACGATTTGCGAGCCGACGCTGGAAGATTCAAGGAAGGCGATCTAGTCTGGCTGTATAATCCACAACGCCGGAAAGGTATATGTCCCAATTGGCAATCAACCTGGGTAGGACCATATGAAGTAGAAAAGAAAATTAACGACATGATCTACCGAATCAAGAAACCAGCAAGATGAAAACCGAAAGTCATACACTACAATCGGTTAGACCTATATACCAGCTTCCAAGAAGAACATCGTCGGATAGAGAAGTTGCAAAACCAGGACGAAGACGAGGAGTTCGAGTCATTCTTGAAGATTAAGAAAGGCCATCAGCTAGATTTCAACGAGTTGACAAAGCAAGGAGATCTGCTTGGTACCAAATATAAATGGTCACTGGAGCACTTGTAGCAGCTGATTTGAAGATGTCCCGGGGTATTGCCACGGAGTTCCGCACGCGATTCCAGGGACTTGAAGAACTGCATAACCAAGTCGAATCTGGTCAGCAAGGCTTGCAGTTGGGTGATCAAGACCGATTTATTTCTTATTTGGTCACGAAGATGAAGTCTTATCTGTGGTTAACCTACCGAAGTGACTACTCAACAGCAAGATTGACAGAAACTAGCCATTCCAAGACTTAGGTGTGGACTTGACCTACTGAGCTGGGAAGTGGTCCGAAATTCATCTCTAACGATTCCGATGTGAATATTGTTGCGTATCACTTACCATCGAGACAACTTCGTACCAAGAACAATGTGGACTGTTATTTCTACAATTATTCAATGTGTGAAAGAGGTAAAGCTTGTGACTATCGACACGAACCATCGGCGAGAGGAACTAATTCTTCAGTAAACTTTGAAGACGACGACGTTGTCAACAGTTAAATTGCAGCCGGCGCCATTTTAACATCCACATAAGAACAGAAATTCTTTGTTTTTGGGAAGGCCTTTTCAAGCATGCGTGCAGGTGTTCGAGACGAACAGAATTAAGAAGCGGGAAATGTTACGAAACTACTGCAAAGTGTCTGCGCTATACTGAGCGTCCAAAATAATCTATCCGTCGCTGGACCATAGCGGATGTTCAATCGGCCTACCTCGTCCACTCCAGATATGTTCCAGCAAAATTATCGCCTTCATATAAAGCGGAGAGCCAGTGGGAACAGGGTCAGTCGATAGCCAGTTATATATGCCCGCGGCATTATATATAACCATTATAATAGAGTTGTATTGTATTGAGTTAAAATAAACTCAACACATTAAAATAAAAATATTTAAAACTTAGCTACAAAAAAAGCTCTATCAAGAAATGTTGCTTAGTAATCAGTTTACTACAAATTGATGTAAAAATGTAGTCAACATTCAAAATTGCAAAGTAGAAAATTAATTTTATGCTTAAAAATTATATAATATTTATATAAAAGTCCAAAATTGGTAACTATATATTCCATTGTAGCATAAATAAACACGAATGGAGATTATATTAGTTATTATTATAAGTATTTATATAGGTACTTCAAAATAGCATAGACATTTTTTCTCGCAATAATGTTATTACATTTGTAGGTGGTTGATAATTAGATGAGGAAGATGCGCGAAAAGATAGTGATATATCTAGATCCATCTGCGGGTGTGAATCTGTTCATATTTGTTTCAGTGAATAATTTTGAGGTTATGGCAGTATCTGATATTGTTAGCGAACCTGTCGCTACTATTATATACATATAGTGTCGACATACAGACATTAAAGACTATTTCGATCTTATTATTGTCCAAAATTTTACAGATTTGTGAGTTTGTTTAGTGTACGAGAGGAATTCGTTCAGTTGACCGCAAAGCTGCAATCTGTACAAATAGATTTGGATATAACTTTTCTCGGGGTAGATGTACTATAGCTGTTTTTTTTTTTAATTAGCAAGAGTGATTTTTAAAATGTCGGGTGAAAAGTCGACCTGTGCACATAATGTCAAAATAACTGCAAATCACATTTCAGTTTTTTTAAGGCGCTTTATTTGATCACTCCAATTAGAAAAAAAACAACACACCATAAAAGTTTTGTAGAAAACTATGTAACAATTGAAAACTAATGTCAAGAGCAAAATCTAAATCAGTATTATATGATTTTCTTGTTGATATGAGAATTTTGGAGAAAGTATGGTTCTGAACAATATGAACAACAATGAGAATGTTTTATTTCTAAATTTAAGTAAAGCACAATTATGCAGTAGGGTGGGTTAGGTAACCACTATTGAAAAGAGTAAATAACACGAATTTAGAAAAGAAGTTCATTTTAGCCAAACCAATACGTTTTTATATACGTTAAAAGAAATACTATGCACATGTTTTTCTGGTATGTAATTATGAAGGGCGTTATTTTAGACCAGCTAATGATCAAATTAATGTCAACAGGTAGGACTAATTCATCATGTCTTGCACTAATGACCGTGGCGACAGCCCAATTGGTAAGTACCTACGTAAATCTTCAGTGTTAAATGATACCTAGAAAATTTCTAATTATCTGCATGCAAGACCCCAATTAGGCATCCTGAAATATGAAACTGCATTATATTTGAGGGTGCGGCAGATGCTCTGTTTCATTACTGATAGAAAAATGATCCGGTTTAAGGGTGTACGGTGATGTTTACTGCCGCTAGACGAGCTTTATATCTCATCATGCCTTTGTGAATTATTCAACTATATCGACAAAATCTGAAACGACAAAAATATTTTATTTAATAGAGCTATAAACATAGTAACGGAAATAATTTCTCCAAATAAGGCCCTCTAAAATGAAATATCACATGTTATAAAATTAAACTTAGAATGTGATATAATTCACACTAAAACAAAAACGGGATATTGAATTATATAGCAACATTATTTTAGTAGTTGACCTATTTACTTGTTATAGTCTACATTTCAAAATATTCGAGGTTCTCTGTTGATAAGTTTAAGTATTAATGCGATATTGAAGCGCAAAAAAATATTACTAGATCAATTTATTTTCTTACACAACAAATGTAATCAACATCTAAAGGCAGATTAAATATTGTGAATGGATACAAGGTTTCTGTGCAGTTTCTTTCCATGAGAATCCAGCAGTAGTGACGCGATGTTTTTCGCACCACATACACACATTTCTTTTTTATTATACATGTGGAAGATAAAAGTATCATAGGGTTGATACTTTTCGATATTTTTATAAATTGTAGATTAAACATAAAGCCTACACAAATGAATGAATTTTTAAGAAGTTTTCAAGCTAACAAATTAACCCTGTAAATAATATATAAGTATATATGTGATGATGAAGTCTTAATGACAGAATCACATGTCCACTGCAATTCGGCTTGTTTCCATTAAATGTTGCCCAACAAATTTGATTTCTGCAATATATTAATTGACTTGGCCGGTTTGTACGATATTTGATTTATCAAATATTAAAATAACACATTCATGTACGGCCAATGAAGCTATAAATGCTTATTAATATATACTGTTATTCTATGTATCGAGATTAGCTCAGTAGATAAAATAAGTGTTTTTTATTGAAAAGTATTAACATCTGCCGAAGGCGGTTGCAAGAAAAAAATGAATATACCTAGCAGTTTTAATAGGAAAATAATTATCGAAAAATTCTACTAAATAAGAGAAAGGATAATAGTTGAATACATGTTTTAAAGGAAGGTATAATTATTCTATAAGATATGTATTCTCAACTAATTTAAGTGTAATACGTGCTGGTTACATGGTTGTCGAAATCAGTGTTGTACTATCGAAAGCTAAATGGGAAACGAGGTAATATTGTATTCATAACGGTCATACTGGAAACCAGATTATGAACTTTATTATAATTAGCAGTTTAACAATTAATATTGTACCAATATCGAACAGAAGTATTGGTATTATCGGCTGCACTAAATAGTATTGGTAGGTAGAGATACCTGTTAATTTAACCAACAATGAACAATCATAAATTGAAATTATCCAAATGTACGTTTATAATACGTTAATAAAAAAGTATAAAACATTTTTGCGAAACCAGAGAATTGCCCAATTTTCAGTAAAACGTAATTAAAAGCACTTGTTACTAAGCTAATTCCAACTTATTATTGCACAGTATGCATTTTGCGCTTACACAACTGCTAATATTATTACACCAGTTTCATACTTTTGTTTTATGGCGCCCGTTTCAACGCTGATACGAGAATAATGGCGCTTTACAGCCATTTTCAGCTACGCTTCTGAACAAGCTCTATGTAGCAATATTAATTTTCAATTATTTGCTTTATTACTGCAGTTTCCATTTCGCGTTCAGTATTTTTTGTTTGGAGGGCGGAGACAAGTAACGGAATTTTAATTGCTATTATGTAACGGTTTATGCCTATAACCATTGAATTATATTATTATAAACAAATATAGGCATAACCCGTAGCTACTATGTGCCCGCATTAATGATACCTTTGAAGTTATATATATACATTTACAATGTTATATAAGAACTTATTAAAAATATATACTTACCTATCTGTTGGTTTCAAGTTAAATAAAGCTCGTATTTAGTAGAGAAACGTCGATTGATAAAAATGTCAATGATTTTGCAAAGGTAACTTCAAGCATCATAGTAACAAATGTACTTTTATGTATATTTACTACATGTTGTTTTTTTCCGTTAAGACTATTTCATTGTTAAATATTATAACGCACATAGCTTCAGCATATGTTATGTTCACATACAATAATTTATTCTGTACATAAAGCCTTGCATGATATAGTTTAATAAATACTTGGTTGATAGATAGATAGGTATTAAAAAGTGTTTTTGATAACTTTTATAGATAATTTATGTTACATTCTCTTTTTTTCATAATATTTCAGTATTATTAAATTTAAATATATCTTTTATTATATTAACATTTGACATATTTAAACTTTTACCCTTGACTACTAGCGTTGTTCTAGTATGTTAACGAATATGTTTTTGAGGAGTAGGGGTGTTCCATAATATATATAAAACTAAAGATGGTCCAATAAAGAAACAACCAAATATTTAAAAACGTTTAGTCATAAACTAGTCGACCGGTTTCGAGGCCTCACGCCTCATCTTCAGGACGGACTAGTTAATGAAGATAATAAAATAAAGAACAAATGATAACATGCAAAAGGCAACGCAACAGACTTATTTTATTATCTTTATTAACTAGTCCGTCCTGAAGATGAGGCGCGAGGCCTCGAAACCGGTTGACTAGTTTATGACTAAACGTTTTTAAATATTTGGTTGTTTCTTTATTGGACCATCTTTAATTATATATACCAGTATGTTAAGAACGAATGTTTGAAGGAAGGGAGAATTTGTCATTAAAAATCATGAAATTTACTATGTTCTGTTCTGGGCATATTGTTAATTTAAAATGTAAAATACATAAATCTACACTGATATCAACTTTGTTATTTTTAAATATAATACTTTATTATTGCATTTTTGTATTATATGACAAATTCCTTCAAAACCTAACGAGTTAACTCTATATCAAAGATCAACCTTTTTCAAGTTATTTTGAATTTTGTGAAATTTTCAGAAAAAGCTGTCTATCAAAAAACAACTTCTTCATATTTCAAACAAATGAAATCGTTACTTGCTATTATTGCAAACAAAATATGATTTTCATTTCTGAATAATAAAAACAAAATCTAAAAATGCTACACAGGTGTTCCAAATGTTGTCAAAATAGCTCATTTTCAAATGTCAAATATTCATGTTTCTTAAGTACCATACTATGTATATTTTAGCATAGTTAGATGTAAAATTAAACTTTACATAATAATGTCATATTTCTTATGTTAACATTATACGAGATTTTTAAACTTTTCCAAAAAAAAAGCCAATTGTAAATATTCATATGCTAAGATAGCTTTTGAAAAAATACAGTGACCACCCTAAACAATTGTCCACCTAAATAAATGTTGTAAGTAGTTTACGTCCTATGTGTAAATAACATTTAATTTTCCAAATGAAGAAATGATATAAATGATTTATGGGAGAAAACAATAAAAATTGTTTACTTGCCAGATTAACACAAATTCATGTTGTTTCCAATGTCTTTATGATTTATTCGGTAGATTTGGTAATGCTAAAAAGAAAGTTGAAAACTGGGAGCATTCGGGAGTCTCCTTTTAGGGTATCGTTGAGCGCATGTTTCTCAGGGAAGTGTACAGTTTTTGTTGTCTCCCACCACAAATCAATTTTTTTAGTGAAAAATTAATTTTTGTTTACACCCTATACTAACTTATGATCGTTCTATTGTTTGATTTTTTTTGCTTAGAAATTGTTTAGCTTGAAAAGTGACATTTTTTCCAAGGCCACCTTAACATATAATTCATCATTTTGATTAGAAAAATCTCTTCTAAACGTGACACTTCCCAATCTCTTTGTAAACTCACTTACTCCCAACATTATCTGATATTCAGATAATGTTGGGTCTCTTTAAATAGTATTTTCTGGGAACTACCAGTAAATTTCTAGAAACAAACTATGAAAACTTTTCCAAATAAGATTCTTCCAATACTTGATTAAAAGTTTTTGTAAACAACTCTTAAATCTTTTTGTTAGCTATTGGAAGAGTCTGGTATTATTTGAAAGTGAAAGTTTGTTTCCAGAACTTCACTGGTAGGTTCCAGAAAATGATAGATAATTGTACATAAATAGGGTTAGT
The DNA here is from genome assembly GCA_033557685.1 of Sperchopsis tessellata. Classification (NCBI taxonomy): domain Eukaryota; kingdom Metazoa; phylum Arthropoda; class Insecta; order Coleoptera; family Hydrophilidae; genus Sperchopsis; species Sperchopsis tessellata. Next base: position 21,029 of record JAWQRN010000357.1, read on the forward strand.
TGTTACTATTTAAGTTAGCTGATAAAAGGGATTAGACACATCAGATAATGTTGGAATTGAGTGGGTTTGTAAAAAGATTCAGAAGAGTTCAGTTGAGAGATTTTGTAAGTTTAGAAGTAATTTATGGTGATTTTAGTGAAGTATTTAGACGTGCAGTATTTTGTAAACTGTTTGTATAAAGTGCATTTTTATTTTAAATAATTACCCTTTTGGTACATACTGAGAGATTGTGAGTTATAATTTATCCATGCCCGATAAGTTTGTAACAATATTTTATTATGTCTTTTCCGGGAGAAAGCCGTGTGTTGGCTTTTGTTTTTGCCGACGTTTCGTCCACAGTTGCAGGGGACATTATCAAGACATGTAGCTCTTAAAAGTGCTAATTAAACATTGCCCATGTAGCTCTTAAAGGGGTAGTTGTAGGTGCCAACCAGCTCTAAAAAGTGCTAATAATAGAATAACATGTAGCTCTCACACGTGCTAGTCTAGAAATAAGAAAATATTTACTGTGGCCGTGTAAGTCTACGTACTGAATTAATATTTTATTATGGACAATACAATATTTCACTATAAACGTAAGCGGTTTAAGATCCATTATTTAAATTCATTTTAAAATTAGTCGAGCTGAAAAGTTTTATCTCACTATATATTTTCTATTCGAAATGTTTTAAACAAATTATTACACCAATGTCCAAAGGTATCATAACGCATATAAAAGACCACATACATAATCGCTCAGGCATCACCACACATATTCATACATGTTCGCATAGTCTTTTCTTTGCACAAAATGTCTACGGACCTTACTGTGAAACTCCGTTATAAACATTTTGAGGACACACACATTCGAATATTTACGGGCAATCATCAACGTAGAGACATGTTTTCAGGCGAATCAAGGTTAATTGATACAAGTTTATATTATAAGAATGATATAAGTCCGCTGTAGGCCGCTATACCCATTAATGAAAACACGCTGCATTAGTTATGACATATTTTAAATACCGCATAGTGAATTGAATATGTAATTGTAGGGAACAGTATACGAAAGGACATGTAACTATGTAAAGGAAGAATATATATCTTTGTTCATAGTTATTGATTTAGTTGTTATTATATATATTATTATGGAACAATATTTCACTATATACCTGAGCGGTTTGGGATTTATCATTTAAATTCATTCCATAATTAGCTGAACATACAAATTTTCTATTCGAAATGTCCCAACAATTTATTAAATGTAGTAAATGTTGTACTACAATACAAATTCACGCTAGATATGTATATGAGCTGGTGTTCTACCGGGAGAGGTGTAAAACTGTGGGTATTTTCTACTCCATATTTCCAGGAGTAGTAGCATAATCCTTGCTGTCGGTGATTGGCAATAGTAGCATAAATATGCCGACGTAAAATTTTAATTTCACTTTTAACAGGTTTTATTTGTTATTTCACAAATTATCACAAAATAGCAGACTGAAAGTGTTAGTGGCAAAATATCTTAGTAGAAACAACAATTTCAGATTATATCTCCAAATAATAATTAATTTTGTAGTCTTATATTTAGGCACTATATAAGATCGAGACTTGTTGGTGATAGCTGTTTATATTAATATAATATCTTATACAAGTTAATAACTTATTATTCAAAGTATGAGCAGTACCACAAAGTTTAGCTGCTAAATAAAAATGTGAAATGTGCGTAGTCACTTAATCTATTGTATAGAAATAATATTAAATAATATGTTATACAACTTATAAATTACCATTAAAGATGTGATCAATGCCAAAAAGATTAGCTCCCATATAAAAACTTGAAAAATAAAAATGATACCGCAAAATTTGTTTGAGTGGCCATGTATGTTATTTTAAATAAGGTTAATGAAAATTCAGGCATCAAAAATATAATTAGAAAAAATGTATGTATTGTATAATATGAGATGAATCGATCTAAACATAATATTAGTTTGGTAGAATAAAGGATAGTTATAATAGACATCCAAGAAATTAATACGGCGGTTTTTAATGTAAAAAGTGTCTCCTGTTGTTGTAAATAAAGGAAGTCATGATCGAACCGCAACGTTGTTTTGTAAACAATCGTAAAAAACCGTGCAAGCTGTAATTATAAACAGTTTTGGAATCTGTTTTATTGAATGTGCGAGTACTAGTATTATATTAAGTATAAATAGGGAAGTAGTTTACTATTTATGTTAGTTCAATAAGATAATTTGAAAGTGATGTTTAGAAGTGATTAATCTGTAGCGAATAATCAAATATGATTATTCCGAAGTATTCAGTATTTTATAAACTGTTTGCGTAAAAAGCATTTTTATTTTAAAAAAATACCCTTGTGATATATTAACAGATTTTTCGTTTTAATTAATCCACGCCCGATAAGTTCGTAACAATATATTGAGTGGTATAAAAGTATATTGTGGAACACAGAAAAGTTTGGGCTATTTATGAAGGTTGGGTATTTTAAGGTTGAAATAACTAAACTACTTAAATTTCCGTTTTCATTTCCTTCTATCCTACTAAAATCCTCACCTAATTAAAATATTAAATACGTCGAAAACTTTCCAAAGCAAAGAAGTTTGGTAGGTGCAAACTAATAAATACAAATATCAAAACTAGAATTACAAAATGTGTTTCGCATGATGTTACCAGCTTACATACAAACTTTCTAACATAGTTAGGGTGCCTGGGCACACTGAAAACTCATACACCTTACTGAAAGTTGGATTATTTCTTAAAGCTCTGTCGGGGTAATAAACTTTCAGGATTCCGAAGGAAACTTGGAGAACATCTACCGTGCAAATTACCTACCCCAATTGGCAGACGGACAAATGATCCCTATCCCGACCAAGTGTTAGTTTCTTGTTCTGCTTTAAAGCAGCATTTAATAATGCTAATGGGGAGGTCATGAATTTACACAGGAGAAACCTTTCTAACTACATTGGGTGAATCGTAGCATCTATTGCCAGTATTATCCCAAAACTGCGTACCGGTCCTTGTTTAAGGACGTTCTAAATAAATCTTGTGTTCAACGTTAAATCAAGTTAATGGCGTGTGTTAAGCATTATATTACATTATTTAATGGAATATAGTTTTGACTCCAGATATTCACTTTGTTATTAAAGTTTGAAATAGATTTCATTTATTTAGACAATAAGTCGAAGAAATATAATGAAATTTGGATTAGAAAATAACTTGAAAACATTTAATTAACTTACACATTCAAGGTCATAATATATGTTAGTATAGTTTATACACCTATAATTAGAACGACAAAACTTAAAATATGTATAACAGAGCGTCATGAACTTTCAGACAACAAATACCTGACAACAAATACCTGTATGAATGGTGTTTCCAGGTGGATTCCCGCTCAAAAAATGCTGACTTTTCGTACCCTGTTCAAAGGAACAATTTTAATGTGTTAAAAATGTCTCTTGCGATAGTGGAGGAATCGATGACACTTTTCAGAGCTTCTACACGGTTTCCACGCCTAAACACCACTCATATAGATAATATACGTTGAAGTCTATTAAATTTTAAACACATCTGAACACAATCGCTATAATCTAAGTCAACAACATATCTAAATACATAATATATTTCATACCCATTTTGTTAAAAGTGTAAATATGACCTCTTTTATATGTTCTATGTTTATTTTGAATTTATTTAATTTCGAGGTTTTTCCCTATTATGTGAGTTCATCCCTGTCTAGTCTGCGGTGATTTTGAGACAGGAGATATTTCTACTAACTAGAAGTAGATTAGACGGTTTTGTCTTAAATTATTAGCTTTACTAAGGCGTATCTGTCATGTTTAAGAATATGACACAGACATACGGTCTATATCTTTTAACTATACACAGTAGTCCTAATTTTTATCCATCATTTATTCAAGCATAAAATATAAACAAAAAATGTAAACGATATTTAGTTTTCCATTTATTTGTACGTAATAGTTAGTTGAGTACAACTTAAAATTGCAATTATTCTGTGTTTACGAAACTAATATTGAGGGTTTAATCTAAAGGTAGCAAACTTCTTTTTTATTTAAGTATTGTATTAGATCAGTTTTTTATTAGAGCACTTCTTCTACGTGTGTTACGTTTTTTGACAAAGGTTGGTAGAACAGATTTCCATTTTTTAGTGATTATATTCAGTTGTTTCTATAGAGTGAATAAATAATGTGGCGCTATTCGATAAACATTAAACTATTGATCTTATATAAGAAATTAATCAGTGGTAGTGGGAAGGTTTTGGTATATCACCACAAAAAAAAAACTAGATCTGGCGACCTTGCTGACTAAAGTACTGGACTTCTTCTTTCTATCCACTAGGGAATGTATTTATATTTACTTAATTGAGATATTAATTTTGTTTGCTTTCTGTTTTATTTAATAAATACTACTTTAAGAAATCTCAAAAATGTTTTGTTTTCGTATACGTATAGTATCGTATACGTATCACATTAATGACATATATGGATTTTTATTTATTTCTTCTTTTAATAAGTAACCAAAAAATAAACACAGTTATTGAAAATAAATAGATATATTAAATAAAATTATGGTTTCTATAGAAATGATGTGTTTTTAATATGTTTCAGTAAAGTATTGAGATTTTCAAAAACGTTTCATACTGCTTCTCAAGAGTGATTCATTACTGCCATTATTGCCATTATCATTAAATGATAAGCTGTAGTAACTTTTCGGTAAGCAGCAACAAAATGGAACGTTAAATTAAGACTTTTTTTATAATTGTAATAGACTTCCACATGGTTATTATATATATGAGTGATGTTTCTGGGTGGCAACCTTGTAGAGGTTATGGAAATAACCGATGTTTCGCCCACTATAGTTAGAGGTATTTTAAGGTGAGCGATGTTACTTCGAAGAATGAAATAAACACACTGAAGCGGGTTAGACAGGATTATGCTTATATAGACAAGTTTCATTCGGTTATTTTCGAGTGTAAGATGACCGAAATACCCAAGTAGTATCATTTACGCGATTGAAAGTTGAAAACCATCGTTCTTATTAATATTGTTGGGGCAATTGCAAACCTTACTGACTTTTTTGAAATTTAAGAAGGATATACGAAGACCTAGACTTTGTTATTTTCGATCGTAATGGTATGATCTGTTGCATGAGGATGTTCAGTTACGTCTAATAGTAATATGACCAAAGCGAGTACTCGGTTCGTGCTCCTTTATATGAGTAGCAATAGTACGTTTGGTTTCTCCCATATACATCTTAGCACAGGAACTAGGGTCTTGATAAAATCTTTCACTTTACAGCGGGATATTTTTCAGAAGGGAACGTCTTCTGAAGTGAAAACAAGACAGTTTTGATTTTGTCCGTCCAATTCTTGAGGAATGGTTGAAGAGTTGGTGCATTCATCTCAGTAGTATTTATGATAGGTGGATTCTTCAAACGTCTTATTAATCTGATAAATTATATCCATTTGATAAAAGCGCATCGGTATATGTACAGAGCTTTGGGGAAGATAGACTTATGTCCCACAACATGAAAGCCCGCTGTACGAGTGAATTAATCACATACTTTATCTGATAGTGGTAATGATATGACAATATCTGCAGTTACCTATTGGTATGGGTAGGCTTATGATAAATATAATGATAATGTGAACCATCAGATCCACGTTTCAGCAATGAATCTAAGAAAATAAGGGAATCTCCATCGTCAAACGAATATAGGGTTGTGGGAATGTTTGCGGTTGAAGAAGGTATCCAATATATTCCCAGTGATAATATAACAAACGTATCCACTACGTAACGGATAATAGTGCCGATTGGTTAAATGCCCCCAAACAATGTTTGGTAACAACAGGGATCAACGGGGAGCAGAAATATTTTGAGACACTCTCCCTTCTCAGTAAATCTGTAGTAATGTTAATAGCATAATCGACGAGTACACTAGGGAAAAGGGACCTACTTCGAAACTGACCATTAAGTCTGTGGAGTCTTATGCAAGAAAATATAAAAATCTGTTGCAGAAAATGAGAAGAGTTTCGTATGGGGGAATCGGATCGTCCTACGAAGTTATTAAAGATTTGCACTGTTATTACCGAATTTGACTAAACAGTTTCAAAACTAAGATTGCTTAGTATTTGAACAACTTAGAGCACGTGGTGTAATCCTTTTATATACCTGCTTGGTTTTAAATTACTCTCTAAAATTTCCTTTAAACATATTCATATTTAGGTTAGCAAAATTTCAATGTTATGTAGAAGTAGAATTATTATACGTATTAAAATATACTATTGTGTTAACTAGCCGTACTAAATGGTTCATATTGTCCACACTGTTGCATGTAATCCTCTCCTCCGCCATTTAATATATTACAATGGACGAAAAACACAATAAAATCCGGCTTAGTGTGATTTCTCATACGATAAATAGGACGACGTACATTTGTATCCCTTTTAATAAAATGTCCACAGGCGGACGTTTTTAATGTTCGTTGTAGAAAGAAAGGTGCACTAAAATATATGTCGTATCTGGATACAAAAAGTGAAATACGCCGACACATGCAGTATTTATAGCCTCAAGATGGAAATATAAATTTTGTAACTGCGCATAAATATATTCAGGACAGAATTGTAACATATGCGCATGGAGGTAAGCAAATAAAATATTATAATGCATCGGAAAGCTGTACATTTTCCTGAAAATACAACGTATTTATTGTAGCGCAATCCCGTTCATAAAGATTCCGCCCTGTCTAGCATGCCAATACGAGAATCCTTGGAAAATCAATGGAATAAATATTAAAAAAAAACCTAACTATTTAGTTAGGTATGTCAGAAATATATTTTGTTTTGAATTTTAATTTATAAAAAACTTAAATTTCATTGAAATAAAATGAAAAATTAGTAATTTGTGACGGGTGCATACGCATATTTTTTTTGGTGATATACTACTCGGTGTTTTAGATTCATTAGACCGCTTTACTCTATATAAAAATATCTCGTTAATTAGTTGCAGTATTCATGGTTTCTCTGATATATTATAATCTTAAGCCATATGCTAGCGGGATTGATAAATAAAATTTTAGGTAATTCCTGTAGCGAAGACTGGATAATATCTTTTATATTAAATACAATTATATAACACAAACATTTCCACACAAAACACACACACACAAAACGGCGATTTTTTTTGAATAGTGGTATAAAACACCGTCTGCTCTTCTACTTAACTCATGCCAATTATACGTAAGCAATTGTAATAAAACTCAAATATAATATAACTTCAAATACACACAAAGCGCACACACAAGCCACCCATAAAAATAAGGTATCTACTTCCCTAAGATTTGAATTACAGTAATGGTAAAGAACAACGAAGTTTACGATTAAACACTGACAGAGTGAAACATTTCAAATTTTCAGAGCAAGAGTTGTACAGCACAGCAATGTTAAATAGTTGAATACGAGCAACATCAGATCCATCTAAACATGGTCCATATACAACGTCACAATGGTTGAAAACTAAGACTATTAGACTATCAACATTTTCTTCAATGATATGGAAAAATTCATGAAGGATTTCCTCAAACACTCGGTATTGTGACTCCTGGGTCATTAATTTACACGAGAATTGGCTGTTTAAATCCCGAGCCCCCAAAAAATCAACAGTTTTGATTTAAGAGAATTTTAAGATAGTGAATATCTCTTTGACATTAGAAAGACTGACTGAAAGTCAAGATTCACTTGCATGCAACGTCTGAGACAGGAACTTGTTAATACGATTGTGTGTCATCAGCATACATATGTAGGGTGCAATATCTTACACATTCCGGGATTCGAGAAGTGTACAGAGAGAAGAACAAAGTGCCCAAAATAGTCCCTTGTGGTACACCCGATATAACATATAAGATGGGAGAACATACCACTGCTGAAACTCTCGAATCCCTAGAGATTCCGATATACTTCAGAATAGCTAGAAGTACCCGATGAATGATCGTGTTGAATGCTCTATTGTAATCTATAACTACCATAATTGTTGAGGTATTTTTATCACGGGCAGTAATGATATCATCGAGCATCTTACAAGTGCAGTAGCATAATGAAACCATGTCATTCTCATCCACATACTTTATCAGCTGACCTTCCATACATCTATCCAGAATCTTCGAAAGAGTGGGCAAAATATTTATTGTGCGTAATTCAGTGGATTTAAATTTATTGGCAGAGGTGCAATTATTGAACCTTTCCATCTTTTGGGAAGCATATTTCTTTCAAAGCAGAAGTTTACTATATTATATACTTAATTATTACACTTACTCACGCAGAGCTAGCAAATGATGTACTGTATACAAGATATTCACAACGATTACTACACTGCTTGTCACTCAACTAGTCTCAGTTCAACCTAGGGAGCAGGCCCGAAAAGGGTTCAATACAATTGACCACTCCACACATTGCAAGAGCTGATAAGAATTACATGGTAGTCTACATCTAACAATTTTCAGAGCTTTGTGGAAGTCTACACTTAGTACTTTTAAGAACTACATGTCTTGAAAAAATTGGACCACTAGATTCGACAAAATGGGTAAGTGTAATAACCGTAATCATTGATGTTAATGTTTAGCCATAGAAGGGAAGTTGTCCGACGTTAAATAAATAAATAAAAAAGTCTTGTACCATATTAAATGTAATTAATCTGGACCCATATTATTTCTACATTGTATCATGTTTTAGACAGTTATATTCACTAAGTGTAATAACCGTGGAAGTCATTACATTTAATACATACCCTCTACGTGGAGGAAACAGGTAAATATTGTAGGTTGTTTGGCAATCTTCGCCGGAAGCGACAAATGTTATTGACTTCGCTAGCATTTTTTAAACGATGTAGGGACATTAACATTGTTCCTAAAGGTTTACAATTGAGTCATCATATTAAAACCCATTCTGTACAGAAAATTATCCATAAAGCAGGTATTTCAGTTGTGAAAGAAAGGATCAGTTTCTCTCGCCGTGTACTGGTCATCTGCGAATCCGAATTGTTTAGGTTGCATGTACACCTTTCCAGTATAATGAGTGAGGAATATTTTCATAAAATTTATCGTATCACTTTTGCCTAGGCTGAAACGACCTTTGAAATTTTATCAGCCACTCAGAAGAAAAAGTTGAATAGCCTCTCTAAATATCAGTCTAACTCTAAAAATGTCCCGCAATTAAGCGATTTGGTGATAAATCTGTCATCTCATGTCCTCACACCTGAAGAATCTTCTGTCCTTTCTAAGGGCTCAAACTTTGCGTTACCACCAAAACGTGTTCCAGTTGAAGTCATAATTTCCAATATGGAAAGTTCCATTCAAAGTTTGCCACCAGAAATATCTGATAGGATTCGTCATGAAACTGATCGTGTTTTGGAAAGATCCAAACCGCCCCGTTCTAATTTGAATAAAGATGAGTTAAAAGCTCTCAGAGAACTCAAAAGTAATGAGTCCATTTTCGTCATGTCAGCGGATAAAGCAACGCTACAGTTGTAATGGATCGTCAGAGGTACGATTCCAAAATTTTAGATCTTTTGCAGATACCATATATAAACGTCTAACGTCCAACTCTACAGCAAAAATAGAGAAATTGGTTGCCAATGTCATCAAAATTGATTCAGAAGTGCAGAAGAAGATCATTTCCCACGATTCTCGAATGTTGATGTTCACCAGTATACCCGTGGATGATGCTATTAGCATCATCAGCAACCTACTGAGAGGGGAAGGTTCATCTCAAGACATTGCGGTGCTGACGGAGGTTTGTCTGAAATCCACTTATTTCCAA
>JAWQRN010000358.1:0-30850 GCA_033557685.1 Sperchopsis tessellata
GAAATGCATCTGGCACATAGTTTCACTTCCGACATCTTTTTCTGCATCATAGGTTGTTGTTTCTAATAATTAAAAATTCTCAAATTTTTTTTTAATTGTTTTACAAGATGAAGTATTTTCAATATGTGTATTCTATGCCAAAGTTTATTTGCATACGCCCAGAAATTAATTTTTTCATTGGTTAATTCATTGGCTTCTACACACTTTAATATGTTTTTTTGAATTTTTTTATGTGTCTAAATCTGTATTATACTGAATATAGCTTCGTTTCAATGCCCTCATTTTGAGATTACTTAAATGTCCAAGGTGAAGCTCATTTAGTGCTTGACTTTGTGAAGACTTGGAAATAATTGCTTGAATGTCCATCAAAATGCAACATACCTGTAATGAATATTTCCCTTTATTGTTAGTTTTCGATGGTTTTGAACCTATTAATTCATGATATTTTTAAAAAATTTGGATCTTTATTTATTTCATCTGCAATAGATTATCTGAACTACTTTCGAATGAAAATCTATAACAAAAATCTGAATTGCCAATTAAACCCTAGAGGTAAAATAGCATAGAATAGGCAAATAATTTTGGATAAGGCACAGGAAAGTACAAGAAATATATCAGAACAAAAATTTAGATAACAGATAATAACAAAAGAAATGTTGACTCGGAACAGTTTATAGGCACGTTTTAAAACTAGAACGATAAAAAAAGTAGGTAGTTGTGAGCTAACTCGAAATTTTATTTTACATTATAAGGTGATGTTAGCGAATTTTGTGAATGACACTTCTCTGTTGTACACAGGTGGAGCAAAAGAATATAAATACCACCGCATCTAAGAGTTTTATATACATTCAATTTTCAAAGCCTCGAATTGATTAAGTCCTCATTATAAGAGGAAAGAATCGGTCAAAAATTGTCGTGTTATATTCGTGACAATAGAGTATTTGCAAGCCCTCTACTTCCGAAAATATAGACTCCATAACCAGTTTCCACAAAGCTGGTGCATTGTTAATGTCATACATTAGTCTGTTAACATGATATAGACCTTTGATTGTATTAATTGTAGTCATTTTGATCTATTTTCCAATACTTTCATGTGAAGATGAACCTTACATATGTCAAATTTACAAAATATCGCACCGCTTACCACTTTTGCAATTGGATGTTCCTCTGATTGTATTTAATTTTATCTTATAGTCACCGCAAATGCTTTTAGAACCATCATGTTTTATGACTGAAACAAAAGATTTTCAAGTCCTTCTAATTATCCGTTTCTGCATCAACTCGTTTTTTGATAGCATGTGGAATTGTTTGGCCCTTGCAATGAACATTTTTTTAAAATAAATAAATTTCAAACCGCTTTTGTTCCCAATCTCTTTGATGAAAATGTCTATATTCTTTTGTTACTTATTCTACTTGTTTAGGACTATAGGTTACCTTTGAGGTTTTGCCTAAATTAATAATGATATTAAAAAATCAATTACCCAAGATTCTACTATGCTCTGTAAGGTTAGACGAAATTTGTTAAATTTTGTACTAAAAAAGAATGAGTAGGTGGTTTCGGTGTCCACTTCCATTTTCACAGATTTATTTTTAATATGAACAGTAACTTGATGTTATCTTCTGGTTCCTAACTGAACTTATTTGAAGAAATTGTGCAACATTAGTAACAGTACTCTCATCCGCTTTTTCAGAATATTAAGAGAAGTCCTACTTTCCCACATGCTTTACATTTGGTATTTGAGTCGTTCCATTTGAAATCAACACAAAAATATTGTTTTTCAACCCAACATTTTTATATTTTTATGAAACTTTGTACATTTTATCAGTAATATTAAATTAGACTTTTTCCAAAATTTCAGAAATATACATCTAGTAGTTGCCATAAAATTGATATTCTATGTTGGTTTACGTTTATTTTTGATTATTCTATTATGATTATTTGCAGGAAAAACTTTAATTGCGTCAATTCTTAAAATATTCATGAACATGAAGGCTAAATCTCTGCTGCATGTCTCTTCATATCTACGTAATATCCTAGCAGTATTTGGCAAATGATTTTATACAAATATATAGTGACAAGATGTTTTTGTTCAATAAAATTGTGTGACTAACTTTGTACAGAGTACTTTTTCAGATGATTGGTTGAATTTATTAGATGAATGTCTAACTTATGAAGTAGCAAACATAAGAAATAGTGCTATAGCTGCCTTACCGGCACTATTTATAGAATACTATCAAGATAATATCCAACTTCAAGAAACTATTGTAAAGAAATATGCTGAACAGCTTGGTTGTACAACTTCTCAAATTAACCGTCTGGGTCATAGTCTCGCTTTAGGTGTTTTACCAGACTTTATGATTAAGAATCATATAAACTACATTATCAATGCACTATTGGAAGCCAGTATTGTTACAGTACACACATTAAAATGGGCTGAAAGCAGACGAGATGCTATCAAATCTTTAACAGCTATATGTGTAAGCCTAGAGAATGATATAGGCGGAGGTAAGATTTTATAATCAAATATTTTCTCAACAGCCTTGTCCTATTACAAAATTGGCCTGGCAATGACAAAATAGAATCCATGTAAACAAATAATTAAATCTTTAATAGGTAATTTATGGTTTATTTTTTAGCTTTAACACAAGATCAAATTCACAGAATACTCAATAGTTTCATTGAGGCATTGAATGAATATACTCAAGATAATAGGGGTGATATTGGTGCTTGGGTAAGAGAAGCATCGATGACTGGTATGCAAACCTTAACATTGTTGCTAGCAAAAAGAAGTCCAAACATTTTGACACCACCTTTAGTTTCCAAAATAGTAACGGACATTGCTCAACAATCTGTAGAAAAAATAGATCGTACAAGAGCTTTGGCTGGAAAAATATTCTATAGTTTTATTTATCAGTAAGTACTTAAAATCTGTAATAATTCATTTCGTGGTATGTATATTCCCCATCGTATACAAACATCTTTTTTCTTGTCCTGTCTGTTGAAAATAAAGTCATCGTGCACAATAGTACTATTTCGGTTAGGACGAGTGCATATTTAAAACATATGAGACTACACCTATTAACATTCAATAAAGTGGAACTCAGCATCGTTATCACACTGGCCAGAGATATATTAAACGTTTTTCTTTTATTTTTTGTTAATTCTAAGATATACTTTCCGACCTATTCAAACAAACCCTGAATACTGTTAATGAGGTATTGCTAAGATATTAGGATGAGCATGTGAGCAAGTGATGGTCGGCTTCAATATACTTGCCTGGTCTACATTCCTTTTAAAATAAATTGACTTAACTACTCATTGTATCCTAGATCTACCTCTTTTTAATCATCCTTCACCACACCTAAATATGTATATTTGTTTTGTACTCTCATCGATCATTCTTTCCACATCAAATTAGAATATCACTATTCTTCATGCTGTGATTTTTACTATATTTAAACTATTATTTCTAGTGACCCAGAAGTTCCAAACATTCCAAATCATAACGCTTTAATAGAAATATTTAATAAAGAAGAATGTGATATGTTAAACTGGAATTCAGCAGCTATAACTTTCCCTAAATTCGTCCAATTAGTAGAATTTCCAGATTATACATATTCTATGGTCTTAGGGCTGGTGTCTAGTGTTGGTGGAATGACAGAAACATTGGTATGTTTCCTTTTTTGAATATTTACCATTTGTAATATATATTTTTTTGTTTGTAGGTCAAAAGTTCTTGCACGGCATTATTTTCATATTTAAAGACTGAATTAGAAAAGAAAGGTACCGCTGAAATTGTAAGGCTATGTGATATTATTCATGAAGTATTTATCAAATATCAAAAGGTTGATCGAATAACTGTGCCAATGTTTAGATTTTTGGACAAACTCTTCAGCTCTGGTTGCATTGAAAATGTGATAAATGACACAAATTCAGAATTTCCTCGTAAAAGTTTAAAACTTATACAATTAGAAATTAATGGATGTAAAGATATATACAAGTTGATTGATGGAATTAATATACTTTGCCAATTTATTCAGGTGAGATTTCTGTAGTTAAAAATGAAATATGCTGTTTTATATAAGGATATTCATAATTAAAGAAAAAACAGAATGTTGTCCTTTCACAAATTTAATTAATAGCGACCTATTTTGACTATTCAGGCCATTATCAAGTTTGCTATATATTTTGGGCAATGTGAATACAGCAGGTGCTGTCAGACATTTTGTTTTTTCTTTCTTTTTTTTCTTAAATTAAAGTTTCTCTTATTAATAGTATAGTTTTTGATAATCCAAACCCAAGTAACAAGTTAGATTCATGATTTTGTATATTAAGACTATTATATCAAATGAAGATATGGAAAGCTAATTATACCAGGGAAATCAAACCTTTAGAAAATAAAATTATATTTTTATTCAATAATTGGAATATTATTGGGTTGGCCAAAAAGTCCATTCGGTTTAGGTCACACTAAACTTGTAAGTAGCTAACTTCATTCTGCTCCTTGCGAATGCATACTCATTAGATACTTAACACATCAACGGAGTTTCACGTGAAATTGCAAAGAGACCGGTTGTATTTTAAGTGTTTGACAACATTGACACCTCATGCTTTTATATTTAAAAAAAGGCAAGAAAGTGGCAGAAACTTGCAGAATGATATTTACTGTGTATGGAGAGGATGCTGTTGTGCCAGAAGTTGTTTTCAAGATTTTCAAATTTAACGCAACAATCTACCAGAAGCGTCCAGAATTGGTTAAAATAAAAGGGCATTATATTTCATCGCAACAATGCTAGACCGCATACTTCTTTGCAGATGCAACAGAAGTTAATGGAGCTTGGCTGAGAAGTTTTGCCGCACCCTCCATATTTACCCAACCTTGTGCCTTCAGATTTTCACTTGTTTTTCCTCATCATCATCATGTGTAGGATGTTTTTCTTTCATATTCTATAAAAATCGATTTGTTAATTAAGTAGAATCTGTAACTTTCTTTATTGTAATTTTACTTTTACAGATACACAGCGATGTATGTAGCACCGCACTAGTTCAGCTGTCTATATTACTTTGCCATCGACAATCTTATGTTAGAAGATCTACATCAACAAGATTATATGAGTCCTTACTTGTCTATGGTGACAACAGTATAATACCAGCAGAAAATTTGGATGAATGTATGGAAGTTCTCAGCTCGACCAATTGGGAAGAACCTGTTGATGACGTAAGGCCTATTAGAAATAAATTGTGCACCTTGATGGGGATCAGGGTGCCCGTTCCAAAGAAGAAACCGTAGTGATTGTTTTATCTTACTATAAATACATTAATTATACTAAAACTATTATATAATTTTCATAAATTTTTATATTTATTAATTTTATAACCATTACTGATAAATTATATGATTATTGCTTTATTTTTCGTTTTTTTTTTAAATACCATTCCTTGTACCTTTAGTAGATAGTTTCTTCATTTCCTTTCCATTGGTCCACAAAAGTTTTCTCTGTCTTTGAGGCTGTAATAAGATTTTGGTGAGCACTGTAGTGAGTAGGGTCAAATATTTAGCAATATAATACATATTGTTAACCAGAGTGGCAATTTTCCCATATTTCCTATCAAAATATTTCTGAACTTTCCTTCGCAAAGCCAGATAGTATGATTTACTTTTTATCAAGTTATGATGCCAAGTATAATTAAAGGAGAAATTTTTTAGGGTAATTGCTGTAGAAACATTACACTGCACTTAAGTACTAGTAAAATAGGCGACATTATATGGATTTGTCGGTGAGTTGTTATGGGCATAAGTTAGATAAAACAGCATTTGATATCACTGAAAGGTGTAAAAGAAAGCATCTGTCAATGTTTCGAGAAATAAATATGTTGCACTGATAATTTTATGGTGACCAATAAGGAAAGGTATGTTAAACATTTCCAGAAATTTATTTGAAAAACCTTAATAAATAATCACCAAAACTATCCCACCTGGTTCTACACGAAAAATTGGTGATTCTTCAAGATGTACAGAGGCAATCATAACATTGGTTCTCTACAAGGTCTTTATTTATTCCCATAAGCATCAGAGGCATCAGCAATAATATTCTGGGGAGCTACAAGGCCACCATCAGGGTAGATACATAAGGTATGTTTTTAAAGATAAAATAGGAATTTAATGTTTTATATCTCAGGAAAAATTAAGCATGCTATGTAAACTCACGAGAACTTTAGTAGATAGTGTAAATGTTGCATATAGTATAATTACATTTTATTCATAACTATAAGATAAAACAGTATAAATATAAACTAGTAGAGCTTTCAAACATCTTTCTATCCAGGGGTTCAGTAAAACTTATCATTATATTCCATAGTGTTTATTTCTAATTGATTGATAGAAAATGTTTTAAATTAAAATTCTAATCCAAAGAAACTGAGTAATTAGATAAATTAACAAGAGCAGAACAAGTATGGTATTATGGTATTATTTTCTGGGCCATATCTGTTGTAGTTTGAATTATATCCTACCAATGAAGTAAACAGATATATAATCGACATGAACAAAAAAAAACAATACTTACTGTAACTTGGTTGCTGTTACTATTGTTATTGGAAATCCAGAGTTCTTCACTTAATGTGTAAAATACCATAAGGCGACTTATATCCTGCAACACCGAGGAAAACATATGAGCAGAAGGGTGTGTACTAGTGGTGGGCACTATCTAATTAAATGAACTATGATAGTATATCGTTAAATATCGTATAGTTTTTTCATTCGAATGAAAAATTTATCGGTAAAATGTATTTGAATAATTCAGTAGTGTTTAACTACGAATAGTTCGATAGTTTTTATTCGATGGTTCCCAACATTAGTGTGTACCATGTTGTCCAAAGTGTATACCAACTTCAGGTTCAAATGCGATCTCTGCCAATGCATGAATTTAAAATGATGCAGAAAACTTATTTCTATAGAGGAGCCTTTTATAGTCTGGGGTTCTTTCTTGGACAGATTTTCAAACTAATATGTTATTGTATCAAAATATTACAAATTATGCTGCTTGTTTATTATTGAATTCAAATTTCATTTTATTATATACTTATTTTGATGTTAAATACTTCATTATAGAATAAATTGCAAAATTTATTCCACTACAGGACCAATGGTACAGTACACTTTTAAAATAAAAACAAATTTAAGAACAGTTGTTTTATTAGTTAACTAGTATCACTGATTAGTAGAATCATGGTAACAGAACTTTTAGTATTTACAAAATATTCACAAGTAGTTATTTAAAAGGTGTTTTATTTGGTCTCTCGAAAAGTTTTGTTGCTTTTTTCACAATAAATTTATGGCACAGGAGACTATATATAACATAATTGACCGTTCTGTTCGTACATGTAGATGTAAGTGGATATAGTATATTAAATAATGTGGAAGACATTGCCAGAACTCTTGATGTCTTTTAATTCTGAAGAGAATCAATTTTATGTCAACAATATTAGCATCAATTACCCCAAAGGTTGCAGATATTAATGCAACATAAACATTAAATCTCCGAAAGACCTAATAATTATACTGGTTAAAAACACAAAGTTATTTAACTCAATTTTAAAACTAATTAAAAAAACTTAAAAATACAGTATACATACATTTATAATATAGGTATGGTTTATAATCTTCAATAACAGTAAAATAACAAAGTTTAGACTTTGGTAATTAAAAAATCAACATAAAAAAGCAATGTGTATAGATGCAATAGACAACATAAAAAAATAAATGTGCAATAATAGGAGAGGTATTTTTGGATGGAAACCTTGTAGAGGTTATGGAAGGGCTGACTCTCCGTCCACTGTTGTAAGGGACATTTTCAAGGTGAGTAATGTTACATAAAAAATGAACACATTAATCCTTTCACTAAGAACCATGGAAATCTATTTTCTTTAATGAGCAATAATGTTTACATTTTGACTAGAAATCAATTCCTTCAGGTAAAGTACCATTTCTTCTAGCAATTTCAACATTATGATAATAAATAGAGAAATCAACATAAGGGGTAATTCTCTGATCTGGTCCCAAACCTATATCTATTTCACTATGTGGTTCAGAACTACTCGTAGTCTGGGTATTATTTGTATTATTACTATTAACAGTAGTGCTGTTACTTTCAATGGTATTGTAGCTGCTTGGTATATTTTGTGTTTGCACCACTGGATTGAAAGATACACCAGGATTAGTAGGTGATCGTATGGCATTTGGTAGTAGATAGTTGAAATTACGTACAATCAGTGTTATATCTTCTCGCTTAGCAGCATGGCTACGAGGTGAATTCAGCATACTCCAATCTTGATGAAGTCGAACAACATGGTCAACAACAGCTTGAGCAACTCCTGTTAACGTGGCTTGTTCTCGAAACTGAAAAATATTATTGAGATTCACAATCAAAACTAAAATTAAACAGAAACTTGTTTTAGTTACAGTAGCTACTGTCAAGAAATTTTCTAAAATTATATTAAATATGAAAGAAGTTTACTATACCTGTTCATGTACACATTGAGCAATGAACTTGTTAACTTCATCAGTCCCAGTAGCTTCAGCTACAGACCGAAATAATCCGGATGACATCAGCAACAGAAATCTACAAGATTCATCAATTGCTATACCACCATGTACATCAGGTTCGGATATAATGGGGCTTTGACTAGCTGGACTTAAGTCTTCAAATTCTTTGTATCCTCCTTTCACCATGTAATTTCCCAAACATCTACTGTTTTCCTGATTGCCTAAATACAAACCTAAAAGAAAAACAAACTGAAAGTAGAAGCAGTGTATACAATTTTTATAATTTGAATACGTTTGTTCTCGCTGCTTACACTTTCCACTTTTTCAGCTAAAAGTGTACGTATATCTTGCGTACACTCAGAGTTAACAACAAGAACAAGGTTAATTAGAAATCTCTTAATAAACTTTTTAAATACATACTTTTCCGCAAGTTATTTGGATTGAGTCCAAGCTGCGATAACCTCAGTACCTCGTCTTCATTCTTTAAATCATGATCCACACTTAACTGAACCACTTTTAAAACATTATTTGTGTCCGTTTTACACAATAATACTCTGCAGTTTCCTATGTTTCCAACATATAGCTTTTTGTTATATATTAATGCTAAGGCGGCTGCTGTTCCTGAAGAAAGATCACAGTTAATCTTTTGAATTCTGTTAACTAGCTCCGGTACTCTTTGGTAGGCCTCATATAAATTTAGTCCGTCGGGTATGCCATATGTAAGGTTAATTTTTTCAGCAAGAAGAGTGTCAATATTTTCCATATAACTTTTTTCAACAGATATGAATGCTTGCCTGGAGTCAAGAATAAAAGGAATAGTTATTTTTAAATTATATGCTAAGTTTAAAATGTACAAGTTGATTATGTGTAACATAATTATCCGGAGTGACTATCTCATTTGATGAGTTGAAATAAAAGTCACATTTGAAAATATAAAATAAAGATTAATTTCAGTTATTCCAATTCAACAGGAGAAGATAAAGTACTAGTGAAGCTTTCAAAATATTTCAGTGGCAAAATAGCAGTACTGCAACTAATAGCAAATAAAATGTTTGTGAGGGGTACTTTTCCATCAAAATTAAAACACTTCTTCATTATCTCGCTGCACAAAAAATTATTTGAAGATCGTTCAAAAACTTTATTCCCATTTCGATTATATCTAATATCTAAAAGGTCACCGAAAAACTTATTCTAAGTAGAACATTAAATTTTTTGGAGAGAAACAACAACAATGACTATATAAAGGGAAGATCTATAACAAGGGCAAGTTATAATATAGTACAAGAAGTCTTAACTGGGTTAAGCCTAGGAGAAACTATGATGGCATCTTTCATAGAAAACTATTGACATTATAAAACATACTATGGAAACACTTGAAAAAACTCTGTTTTCATGGTATCCCATTCCAGTGTTTTGGGACATATTTCTCAAAGAGAAGACAGACTAATAACCACTAAGAGGACATTGAGTTTGACTCTAGAGTATGTTCAAGCAGGAGTTCCACAAGGATCAATATAAGTATCACTGTTGTAAATCAACAATTTATCATCGGTTATCAAACAAAAAACATCACTTTTTGCAGATTATACTTTCATTCTGGTTTGAATATCAAAGTTATTACATCTAAGTTGATAGAATGCCTAGAGAAATTTGAAGATTGAATCCTGAAAAATTTGTTTGGATTAAATGCAGACAAGATAGATAATTAGTTTTTCGCTTTGAGATCAACAAGAAGTCACAACGTAAAATATAGAGATGGCACACTCACCTCAAAGAGCGGGTGTTGCTTTTTAGGTTTGATCTTGGATAGCACGCACAATTGGAAATTGCACACCATTTATTTGTCATAGAGAAATGCAGATATATATATACACACATAACATGACACTAAAAATTGCTGAATATAAGAGATATACAGTTCTGGCAAAACTGTATATATCATAAACAAACAAAAACCAGAGTCTTGGAATAATTCAATGCAATCGGTCTCACATTTGTGGTTTATAAGATCCTTACCAAAATATTTACGAATCGCCTTAAAGACCAATTTGATTCTTACCAACCCAAAGAACAGGCAGGTTATTATAACCGATACAGCACTATTGACCACATTCACACTGAGCATGAATTGTTATCTAGATGTAACAAGTTTAACCTGGCACTATGATGTGCATTCATAGATTACGAGAAAGCATTTGGCTTGATCAAGACATCTGCAGTTATTAACGATTTGGTCTAAAATGACATTCCATCTACCTACATACACCTAATTCAAAACATCTTTAAAAAAGCCACATCAAACGTTGAATTACATCAAGAAACGAAAACTTTTTATATTCAAAAAGGTGTTAGAGAAGGAGACACCATATCGCCGAAATTTTTCATTGTAGCTTTAGAGTATATGTTCTGGGAACTAAATTGGGAACAAATGGGCATTAAAAAGAATGGAGAATATCTTAACCACTTGAGATTTTCAGATGATATCGTGTTATTTGCACACACTATCGAGGAGCTCCAAGAAAAAATCATTGATCTGGATTCTGATCGTAAAGAAGTAGGCCTTAGGATGAATCTTAGTGAACTGAAAGGTATGCGCACTATTCGATACCGTAACATCATAAATGTATTTGGGCCAGCTTATAATGATGGATGAAGATATGTGTTTAGAGATAGCACATAGAACATAGCTTGCATGGAGTACAACTGGACTTCTAAGCAACTCAGAGTTTTTGATCAGTGGGTTTTGTTTGTGATAATGTATGCTACTGAGACGTGGACATTAGAGGCCTCGCATATACTGAAGCTCCAAACAATGCAAAGAAGTATTAAGAGATACATAATAGATTTGAGAAATAGTGATACAAGGCGCTGTGTTTGGATAAGAAGCAAGACTAAAGTCAGGGATGGTATAGGGACAATGGAGACGAAAACGTGGAAATGGGCCGGACATCTTGGAAGGCAAGCAGATTATTGATCAAAGGAATAACCTTGTGGAAGCTTTGAGACAACATAAGACCAAGAAGAAGACACAATGAGAGGTGTGGTGGGGAACTAAGAAATTGATTTCGAGGCACGTGAATGAAAAGAACGAACAACCAAGGCGAGTGGAAGGAACTTGAGGTGGACCTCCAACAAAGGATGAACAACGAATGATTATGATGACGATGATAGTATATATACTCTGGGGAAACTCTGCACATAAAAACAGGTTATTTATATTGTAGAAGAGCCTTTAGAAATATTTTGGATTTAAAATATTGAGTTGTAGAGAATTTTTAAAAGATCTACACAGATTTACCCCATAATTTGTTAGCTCCAATGATTCTTCCTTCTTTTCCAAGCATGTGGCTCCACATGCGTACAATACAAAGGGAACTAGCAACAATAACCTGATACTATTACAAACAGCATTAGCACGAGTGAAAAGTGAGGTCGTCCAATCTCAATGTATAATAATTTGGAATCATCTTCCAAACAATATTAAATGTCCGCCAACAACATAATTATTAGCAGTGACCAAACATACAAAAACTGCTCTATACAAAGTAGCATGGATTTTAGTTAGTTGAATTGTGTGCACAAATGTATTTTACGAATTTACTTGTTTTTTCTCTATTGTAATTAATATTGTGTATTTCTTTGAAATTGTTTACACCAGTTTTGGTATTGAAAATAAAGAATTTATCTATCTATCAATTATATGATAATGGGAGTCAAGAATAAAGTAATTACCTTCAATGAATTTACATAGGAGCATGAGCTGCAGAGTGTTGCCAAGATGCTACATTTTTCAACTTCTTACAAGAAACTTCTTACAAGAATTGTTTTAATTTTTTTACATCCACAGGTGCACAGTCATGGCACTACATGGGTTTGCTAATATGATACGTGTAATGCCATGTACGGAAACTGGGAGCACATTTGCAGTGCTTTAATACAAATTTAAGGCGATAAAAAAATACAGGCTAAGCTAAGCTTAAAATATACATAATGAAATAAACTGCCTGGAATGCATTTCTACTTTGGTATTTTGGAAACACATATTAGAACGATTAACTTACGTTAGTTTAAAATTACAATTCATGTAAACTGATCTATTGACAGCATTAGTTAATTTTATTTAATTCATTATCAAATATGTATGAGGTATATGAAACAAAGGCCAAAAAATTATTTGTGGAAGAATTACAAAAAAAAAAAAAAATTTATGATGACTTGGTGGAGAATCTAACTCTAATGTCGATATCAATCGAAATTTCATAACAAAAATATATGATATCATAGTTTCATGTCTTTAAACAAAACTAACAAAATGAATAGAAGCGTAAGAATTCTTTTTTAAAAAATTATTATTCTTAACCAATTAAATAAAATATTAAAAGAAAATTAAAGGGCAGAAAATTTATATGGTATGTATAATGTGTTGAATGTTACATGGAAGAATGGCATATGATCGACTATTCCATGTTACAGCTTGGGAAATTGATAATAGACATTAGAAACTATATATCCAAATATTATTATTTGAAGAATAATTTTATGTACATATCTATATAAGTTCTTCAGTACTAAAAAGAAAAAAATTATCTAAGATCCAAACCAAAGAACAAAGATTAAACACAATAGCGATATTATCAATAGAATTTAATTTTATATTAAATATTGACTACAATGATATAATAAATGCTTATAGAGAACTGCTTCCCATTTTTAAGTTTTCATCTTCTACTTAGTGTACTAAGGCAATTACCAGTTGTTACAATTTGCATTTTAGTAATATTTATAAATTATGTCCATTTTTGTTTAATTATTGTAATAAATATTTTATATTTTTGCAGATTGTTAGCTAATTTGTTATTTAGGATAAGGCTTTTGTTATTTACTGTTCATTATTGATAAACAAAATATATGTTTTTTTTTATTACTTTCTGATCGACGGATAAAAATATTGTAAGAATTAGGCTTTTGCAGTTTATAGTCTAGTGTTGATAAAAGAATTAATTTGTGTTACTTCCTAATCACAGATTTTCAAGACAATACCAAAGTTTGAATTTTTAATGTGTGAGGTGCCGAAATAAATATGGCCTAAAGGCACCATTAATACAAATTCGGCACTGCCCCTGAGAAATAATGGTACTAAAATACCTTGAGCTTCTTGGACACATATAGATGTCTCGAAGAAACTATAACAAATGAAGTTCTTGACCATCACGAGTTTTTCATATTATTATTTAACTGAGTTATTATGAAATATGTTACATAATTTGGTATAAAGAACCTTTTTCCTGTATATATAAGCATATTTCAGTCAATATCTATCTGAAGCAACAAACATTTATTTTCCTGAATTTGTTTCAACCTATTAGTATTTCATGAATGTCTGACAATAAAGCATATATTTTATTATATTCTATTAATTAACTAATAGGTATGTATTGAAAACCAACTTTGTGTATATTCACTTGATATCTGTCTTTATATATAGTATTTGAAAGGGTTTGTTACTTCCTTTTAAATAAATATAAAAAAATTAAAACACAGTCACTAGTCATATTGATATACAAAACTCTCATACGAACTGTTGCCACATATGGATGTGAGACAATAACGCTAACAAAAAAAATAGAGAGTATGTTTACCAGGTCTGTAAATATGAAACTGGAATTTTCTCATAGATGGCTATAGTGTCAATGTAGTGACTGATAAACCGCGTCATTGGCACCTTTTTCTTGTGTTTACATTTGTCAAAGACTTTTAACCACAACAATACAAGTTTCATACAACAACATATTTTTTCATAATGTTGAAGATGTCGAATTTTGTACCTGAAAACTACGATTTGCGGACAGCATTGATATTTACTATTTGAAGAAAACTGCTACAGAATCGCATCAAATGCTTGTCGAAGCTTATGGTGAGCATGCTCTTGGTAAATCACAGTGCTTTGGAAGGTTTAAAAAATTCAAAAGTGGCAATTTTGACATGAGAATTGAAGAACGTGGAAGACCACCGAGAAAGTTTGAGGATGCCAAATTGCAAGCATTGTTGGATGAAGATGACGCTCAAACGCAACAACAACTCGCGGATCAATTAAATGTGACACGAGAAGCCGTCTCCTTACGTTTGAAAGCCATGGACTGAATGAAAGACAGCAGGAAAACCGAAAAAACACTTGCGAAATGCTGCCCGCCAGGAACAAAAGAAAATCATTTCGAATTGTGACTGGCGATGAAAAATGGATATATTTCGAGAATCCTAAGCGTAAAAGATCATGGGTAACTCCAAGTAAACCAGCGACATCGACTGCAAGGCCAAATCGCTATGGACGGAAGACAATGCTGTGTGTTTGGTGGGATCTGAAGGGTGATATCTATCATGAGCTGCTAAAACCTGGCGAAACCGTTAATACTGAACGCTGCCGACAATAAATGATGGATTTGAACCAAGCATTTCGTGAAAAACGACCAGAATATCAAAAGAGGCAACACAAAATGATTTTGCTTCATGACAATGCACCATCGCACACAGCAAAACCGGTCAAGGAAACGATTGAGGTGTTTAGTTGCCAAATACTTTCAAATGCGGCTTACTCACCAGACTTGGCTCCATCCGATTACTACTTATCTGCATTGATGGGACACGCACTTGCTGAGCAGCAATTCACTTCTTACGAAAATGGCTCGATGATTGATTTACCTCAAAAGAGCAACAGTTTTTTTGGTGTGGCATCCACAAATTGCCAGAGAGATGGGAAAAATGTGTAGCTAGCGATGAACAATACTTTAAATAAAATATTTTTTACCATTTTCATACATTAAATGTGTATTTTCTATAAAAAAATTCCCGTTTCATATTTAAAGACCTGGTAATGTGTTTGAGAGGAAAGTACTACGACGAATCTATGGGCCTATTAACGAGAGAGGACAATGGAGGATGAGATAAAATGCTGAATTATCGGACCTTTATAAATGTGCGGATCTTGTCAGCTTTATTAAGATAAAAAGACTCCAGTGGGCAGGTCACGTTCAACGAATGCAGAACTGAGTGACAAAGCGGACTTTTGAGGGCGCAGTAGAAGGCAGGAGACCGGTAGGAAAACCGAGGAAAAGATGGGTGGAGGGTGTGCGAGAGGATGCCAGAAATTGCTTACAGGAGTGAAACTGGTAAGGTGCAGCAATGCAGAAAGTTGAGTGGATAGTAAGGTCCCAATTTGGGATGTAGTGCCAATAGAAGAAGAAGTCACATTGATATGCCAATGTTTACAATCAAAACTGTCAATTATGGGCTAATTAAATGTTGTTTACCACTTTGTTGGCAACTTTATAAATATAGTATGAAAACTTACAATAAATTTAAAATGTATCCATTGCATTTGTAATATATATTTAACAATATAAAAGATATATTGATATGTTAAGAATACAAGATAATTAATTTCATTAAGTGACAGTTGTTATCAAATAATGTGAACATAGTGATTTCATAATTGTATCTACTCAAATGTAGCTTTAACTTTCATTATCAAAGTGTACCCAAGGATTGGAGATCGATTGTGTTGCTTCAGTTTAAGATGGGTGATAAGTGAAAATCACAGGAGAATAGCAATAGCAGATTTATGAAGGCAGGGAAAAAACTCAGATGAATTTTTGATGGGACAGTGCTTGTGACAAGGTGGGTATTGTACCCGTTTATATTATGCGGCAGTTGCACCTTGGATATAAGAATCTAAGACTGGTTTGAGTTACAATGTGGGTGTTTGCTGGCAATATTGTGTTCTTTGTGGGATCAGAAGTAAAACTTCAGAGTAATGTTGAAATGCTCTGCAGGACGCTAATGTGACAGCTGAAGTGGTTTGGCAACCTAAGCAGAATGAACAAGGTTAGGTGTGAAAGAAGACATGGGAGGCAAGGACTCAAGGACGAATTAGCAAGGATCATTGACAGCAGAGAGAGCTAAGTTTTTCTAAGAAAATCTGGATAAGTAGAAAGATAACAGTGCAATAATAGATGAGGATTACGAATAAGATAATGAATATAAGTTCCTAAATGCCATTAAGCCATTGGAGCCCAATAAATGTACACGTGGTTGTTTAAGAGAATTTCTAAAAATATATGTACCTTAACACTTCTTTAATTTCCTCATCTGAAGAAGTATTGTTCAATTGTCCGAGGAGTATTTCAGCAACTATTCGTTGAAAACTAAAATGGACAGCCTGCAACCCTTCATGACCATCAAAAACACCATAAAGATAGTTTTCATTATCAATTTTATAATGGAAACATCTATCTTCAAACTCATGGTCTTCCTGTCTGTTTCCATCTTCTCGATAAATTTGATTTGTAGCATATCCTATACCTGATAACTTACAGACTTCTAGATCGTCTGTCCAACTTCTTGAGGTATTGTACTGGTAATCTTGAAGTAACATTTTCTAAACCTTTGCTCACGTTGTACCCACAATTCATTCAAAGTGTTCACATCACTAAGAAGTTATAAATATCAAAATATCTTCAGAACGTACTTCACATAACCTAACATGTATAGTTGTACTTTCGGTTGCATAAGTTACAATTCTGTAATAAATTTGTAACAATAATAAATCGCAGAGATGGACTAGCAGCTGTAGTACCCAGTTAAATACCGTAGAATTGACTCAATAGTAAAAATTACCCTTTACGTGTTACTTCAGTATTACATATGTTATAGCATTATTTTATGTACTCACTTCGCTAGGATAGGTGCCATTGTTAAAAAAGACGGGACGTCCTTAGCAATGACGTCTTGTAATGGTTTCGTAAGTGTCCAAGATAGCGCTTGTCAGAGCATTCAGTCCGTTTTCAACCATCAGTTTCTTTTCAGCTCTGCTCTGCCTTTCAGTTCTTTTTACATTCAATCATATTCTATATGGCGAATATTTTATTTTTATACGAGAATATATCCATTGGCGTTTAAAAGCAAAGTGGTTGGCGTCTGGTGAGCGGAAGTGCAACCCTCAGATGGATAGGTTGCAGTTATTTAAATCTGTTTATCATGCATTTCGCAATGGATGGGACTACAGAAGAACAAACAACAGTTCGTGTAGAACTTAAATCGTAGCAAGGAAGGGAAATAAGTAGTGTTCGGTGCCTCAGTGTGACAGTAAAGCAACTGGTGGATTTACTTTCCATTTATTTCCCAAGGACAAAGCCAGCTAAAAGCATGGCTACATGTGTTGAAAAGTGGGAAGAAAGTATCAAAAACAATGTTGTGTGTAGAGAACATTTCAAACCTGACGATTTTTCTATTTTGATAAGTGTATTATTCAATGTCTGTACTGTATTTACACTAGACATATAAATAGTCAAGAAATCTATACATATTTGTATCATAGCCAGGAACATCTTTTGGTTTGTATAGATGAAATCATTTATTGATACGTCTAGTACCTACCTAGGTAATTTTGTACTGCATACCTACAGAAAATGTACAATTTACTAAAAGGAAGGCAAATACCTACTGCAGTTGCCTACCTACTGTAGTTTACAATAGGTAGATCATCGACATCATATTTAAGTCAGTATCTTTACAGGAGGTGAATCTACGAGAATGCTAACTGCCGGAGAATAATATAACACATATTGCATGAGGCCTTTAATCCAAATGTGATGTTTGCAGTCATAATGAAAAGATAATGGGTCTCACCGTCCGTCCTTGCTATCACGCCACTTCGATTTGCCTTGATAATTACCGATCCCTCAACAAATGGTCTTTTCAAATCCCCCATATAATCAATAATATCAACGATATCAACCGCTGGCTCAAACATTATGGGAAATGAATTAAATTTAAACACTTTATCACGGCATAAACACGTATCAAGCAATGTAATCAATGCAATCTATACACCATCAGACGGCCAACTTGGATTCGATGCTAGCGCACCTAGAGGTCTTTTAAACGCCAATTAGCTTCTCAACACAAACTTCATAGTTGGCACTAAATAAACACTGCATAGATACTCTATGTCAACTACGTTAACCCCATGTGTGCAAGTGAAAGTTAGGTATACGATATATAATTCCAAGTGATTTATTTTCGTATACATAATTTGTATTACTATTTACGTCATTGTGTAACCTAAATGTTCTACTTTGTTTAGACATAGCCATCCAAATCTAACGTCATCTTCTGGGAAAGTCCAGGTGGGGTAAATCTAATAGGGTACATCCGTGTTTGGACTTATTGACAAAAATATACACCTTCTCTTCTGCATCGGGGGTATTTACGATCAACTTATAACAATTCAGAATAGTTTTCTACCTCAAAAGGATCGATGTACTTGTTCATCGGTTTCTACCAATTACGAACAGTTTATACTATCAACCAGTATTTGTGTATCTTGTCGCACTGTCAAATAACTCATATACATTAAACTTTCTATAAGTTTTAAACATTTCTAGTACGCGAAATAGTTGTATTTGTGTTCACTAGTACATACATACTGTATAAACTCTACAATTATTTGTTTATAATAAGATAGTGTGTGAAAAACCTCAAAATCCATTATTTCACCCCAATTGTATATTTTCTCTTACGTCCCTTCTACATTGCACGAAAACAGTGCACACACATACGTCCGCAGCTATTAGAGATAAGGTAAGCGAAAACATTTGTTACTTTATTACTTATAAGAAATTTACTCCTATTTACAAAAGACAGAACCAGTACCGCTATATTCATTTACAGTTCACATATGTCTTTCGAAATAAAACACAACTCTACCCAAAAAGTACCTTCTCCAGAAGGAAAATGACCATCCGATCCTTTACTTTTCCAGAAAGAAAGGTTACTTTCATACTTGAGGTTAAATAAGTACATCCACGCATATCTATTCAGATATACACTTCCACTCTGTGGAACGAACTTCGTTGCTGTGGCAACGCGGTGTTAGGTTGTTTTAGTTAGCGTTTGAAATGGAAAGCACATATACAGACAGCATGAGGTATATATGTTCTTATAGGTATTAGTTTTAGTTACCCAGTTTATATAATTTATGGGCATGTATGAAAGAGAGCCTCTAAATTCTATTGAAAGTATCACTGCCGTTCTTTGCTATCGTACATAGGTATCAACATCTATATTGTTGCTAACATCTAGTGTACAATATCACTTTTTTTGAAGTGAAAATCGAAGCAAAATTTATTGTAGTGTACGTAAGATGCGTATATATATATTTCGAGAACATGTTTTACTGAAAAAGTGTAAGTAATGAGAAAAAAACCTAATTATATAAAACTATAATAATGGAAATTAAACATTTATTGTGCCACGTTAATCGGTCTTCTAGCTGACCACTAGGTGGCGCGACTACAGGTTAATTTGACATGACTCTCAAGTACGAACGTTGCGTACAGATGGCGCAACAAGGTATAAAATATTGTAAACACCAGCAAAATTATCAATATCAAACAAAACGGTCTCTCTCGCAGTGCTCACGTACATGTCATCTCTCCGTCGTGGACGTTCCACATTTTCGCGTTGATTGGCCTAACGACAAAGGCATCCCTTGGACACAGAAATGAGTTTGTGAAAGAATATTTTTTTGTTCCGAAATTGTAATTATTGAGAAGAAAACAAACGCATGCGCCCTATTACCTTCAACAAAAGGTTCATAATGTTTTCTAAGAAGTCAGCTGTACAATTAGGAATGATTTAGACGAGTTTTTGGGTGTGTTTTTGTGGTGTAGTGAGGTTTACAGTGCGAGACAATGTTGTATGAATTTGGATATTTCACATTCCTGCTATGTGTGGTGCCCTGCATACAAAGTGGTGAGTTTCGTTTGCTTTATTTGACAAACCACCCCCGTCCTTGTATGAAAATGTATACTGTTGTCATTCAACCCTTTGTTGTCAATAGTTGTATTTTGAGTTGATTTTGTTATTAATATTAAGAGGAAAATCTATTTAAATTTGTGTTTGGTGTCATATTAAACAGATTCCGTTTGGTAAACGGTCAGGTTATTTTGTTTATTGTTAGTATTTGATACCGAAACAGTTATTGTGTAATTCAGAGTAATTAGTTTTATCGTGTTAATTTGCAACGCTACTCGGGAATTATTTCTGTAGATTTTACGTTTCCACCTGATTGAATATTGTCTAATCTCAAGGCAAGCTTGTATCACCAAATACTGAGTTATTTACATTGTAGCAACCATTGAAATGAATATGCTTATTTCCTAAGGTAAAATTGCAATTAGGTTTAGTTATATTTAATCATGATTAAGAACATAAAAAGTCAGCGAAACAGAAGTAGGTCAAAAATATGTATACTGCAATTAAATAATAATTTTATTATTCTTGTATATAATTTTATAGTGGGTAATGGTTGCTCAAAAAGTTAAATTTTCTTAAGATTTAAATAAAATCTGAGGTTTTGCTAATGTTTTTAACGTGTTTGCATTCTACCAAGGACGTAAAATGATTCACACGGGAAATGTCGAGTCAATGTCCTTGCATAGTGGATTTAAAAGTTCCATAGAACCGTAAGTTGTATATATCAAAAATCTGTCATTCCGTAATTTAAAATAAATACTATTTACGTTAAATGTAGGTAGCTGTGTAAACAAATATTTAAATATAGAAACCATAAGAAATTTCAGTTTGTAATAAATTATTTCAAGAACTACAATTATTTTTATAAATATCTAGAATTAAAAAACTAAGGTGTAAAAACTGCACAAAACAACAACCTATTGGGGAAACTCAAGATATTCATTGTTTACCTAGCGAAAATCTAGTTCCAGCCTGGAATTTAGCTTGAGTAATTTGCAATACTGGATCCTTTATTTTGTATTCAATGATTAGGCAGTATCTCTAAAAAATAAGTGTTTAAAAATAGTTATTAGATGATGTTGATTCCTGTATATGTTTTTGTATTTTACAAATTTCTGTTCATGTTCTGTTAACCAGTTTCATTGATGCAATTTTATTTTTATTTATGAAAATGATTCATAAATGTTGCAATATCTGACGACGTGTTTATTTATTCAGTGATTAATAAGTATCATTATGTTTATAGTAAATGTCAATAGGTACCTTATATTATTGTTATATTGTTGGGTAACTAAATTAATTTATAAATAGTCACTTGTTCGCCGAAGTCTCGTGGATCTGTCGGAGTTTCTATTTTTACAAATTTTCTATATGCCTATACGAAAACTGTTTGTTTCTTGGTGTTTGTTATAGGAAAATAGTTTAAGAAGAGTACATTTCTTGTCAAAATTTTCAAATTGTATAATTTTGGTCCTAGAAATATTTCAAATGGAAGCAAAGAAGCAAAAAGTAGATGTTGAAATAAATTACATTCCAAGATACAAATTGCATTATTTCCATTAAATTTACTTTTCATCAATTTGCTAGCTTTCTAAACTAAATTTTGTTTATTGAAGGAAATTATTAAGAGATGTTACGGCTTAGCGTATTAGACTTTGCTATACAACATATTAAAAGTTAGATGAATTAATGTCATATTATATTTTTTTATATTATATAGATATAGACTACAGCGTTTGTTGGCCAACTTAGAATAGTGGCACCGTTATGATGTTTAGAGTTGTATACTTACCATGGCAGGACTCGTCCCAGGCCAGTCCCATAACAGTTCTCAAGACCTTTTGTAGAATGAATACTCTCTGGATACCAGTCGATGAACCTCAAAATATTATGACGAATCGTATATGGGAAGTTTCACACTGGTTGATACAGACAGCTGCGAACGTGACAAAGTAATCTCTGTAGGATATCATAAACGTGAAGATTCAGCTTATTAAACAGAGCACAGTTAGCTTTCCCCTCATTGAGGCAAATCCCATTCAAATGAAACCACCCTTTAAATTCAGAATAAATAATACTAGTCTGACTTATGAGATCTGGAACTTGTTCAGAGCTAATAAGAAGGTTTGTATTGCCAGCGTAATTAAGCATTATTAACGACTCATGTCCATCAGAAGCAACAGAGTGAAAATCGTTTAAAAATATCACAAATAGCAGCGGCCCCAAAATACTGTCCTGGGAAACACTGCCTAGGAACTCATACGTTTTCGGGGGGAAACGCCATCACAAAGAACGACATGCTTTCATCCAATCAAAAGAGATGATACCCACTCCATGCAGCCAAAGGAACAAGATAGATAGATAAAATCAATCTTTAAAATCAAAAATGGCAGCCTCCATCCTTTCAGGGAACCATGCTGTTGAAGACTGAAAATGGAAAAACGCTAAAAAAAAATCAATATTCGTTTAGAGGTAGGGATCTCGAAGACTTGAAAAATGGGTCTGTAATTGGCAACATCGCCGCGATTATCCTATTTAAAAATTGATCTAATCAACGCAAATTTAAGGTTGCTTGGAAATCTATCCGATATGAACGATTCATTTATCATGTGACGCAGAGATCAACACCTTACGCTACCCTTTTTAATAAAAAAGATAGTGTGTCATCTGCACCAGTACTGGATTTAGATATTAACTGCATAATTATGGTATAAACTTCGATTGGTATTGTAGGAGACAGGATCAGAGTAGCGTCAATATTTTCAATAGTATACGAAGTGGAAACGGAAGGCTTGCTTGCAGCAGTCTGTAAAATAGTTATTGAAATCTTCGGCTCCTCCCCTGAAGATGACCCCCCCCCCAAGATAACGTTGCCATAATTTGATGAAGAAGGCTTGTTGAACATTTCCTTAATTGTGACCTAAACGCTCTCTGACTTATTCTTTGAATTCAATATTTTATTTGAATACCTTTGTTCTGTCTCGAAAAAATCTTATTATATCGTAATTTAATATAAGAATAGTATATTGCTACATTATATAAAAAAAATCGACTGCTGAGTCAATTAAAAGTGAAACTTCTTCCCCGTCTGTATGCGTTATCAATGATCCATATACCAGATATATATCATCCATACATTATCAGCGCATTGTTTCCTACTCATAAATTTACACTTTTTCTCTGACGAATTGTTGGTAAACTTGAAGGTAGACTAAATTCTTCTATTAGACATACTTATTTAGTTTCCAACGTGAGCTTAACATATTTGCTAATTTGTTTAAACTTGACGAGTATTCCCATTGATAATGCTGTATAGGTAGTCAGACATCTTCTCATGGAGGGAAAGATGCATTACGATATTATCACGTTGTTGAAAGTGTGAAAGTCGACAAATTTTCAATTAAGAAATTGCTTTCAATATTACCTTTAATAAAAAGCATTCGAACAGTTGTCTTTGTCTTTTTTAGATGTCACGCGTAAATGTTGGTTTCTGATATGTAGATGACATTTTTGTCAAATGAGCCCGTGCCATTAAATGCTGTTCTCTTGAATTCGCAATAACTGAATATTTGTTGCCCAATGGAAATCTGGCCTTTCCGTTTCGTTTTAGTTACTTTACGGTCTGATCTATATTTTTTTCATAGACAATACTTTTTTTTTAATCAATTAATGAATGTTAGGCCTTTGCCAAAAACTGTGTGTTTTAAATCAATTCCAATAATTTTTGACGAATTGACCCAAGCTCCTGAGATTTTACATAAGAAAATTCTCCTGTGCTGGGAATCGAACCCGGGCCACCTCAGAGTCGTATACAAATAGGTATTTTGACGCCTTCTCACATCGTGAACCATCTCAGAAGTTTCTGTGATAAATTCCTTAGGTTTAAAACCTCACTGATTTCCATTATTGATTATATCACACAGACAGCAAATAAAACGGGTTTACAGACAAAATCCTTAAGATCTTACGGAAATTTTAGATAAAAACAGTTTTTCTCGTTCTTTTAATAGAATATCTACTTTATTTTTTAGTTTTTGTTCTCGTAAGTAGTATTATGATAGCTTATTTTTGTTCCTTTTATGGTAATATAATTAAAATTTTAGTAGAAAAGTCGCAAATTGAAATTTAACTTTGAGTTGATTTATAAATAATATAATTGGAAACACTGCTCATATCTCAATGATAGAACAACAATAGATTAAGTGGGATCAAATGGTTCTCCACAATGACTTATTTATACAAATTAATATATAAAATGACTCGAAAGATTTAGGAAAATAGGAACTAGGATCAGAAAAATAATGACAAATTAAAACCCATTAAAAAGAAGAAAATAATTTATTTAAAATCAGCTTAAAAAATATACATTTTAATTATAGTCCATTCTTTCAAGCACCTTTATTTTACACAAGGCACGTTTTCACTGATGTTTTTGCAATGTACTGGTGTGAATCGTCGGATCGTATTTCTTACAAATTTTTTTGGCAATATTTTGGTCGGTTCCAATTCATCTTGTCGATTACTCTCATGAACTGGTTATATTGGCCAATTATGTGGGGACGATCTATGTAGATATAATTTTTCTGTACAGGACCACCGTTTTACTTTTTTCAAAAGGCCTAAATAGTCGGACAAAAGATAATTGTTATCACTCCACATTATGGCAAATATTTCATTAATTTCATTAAATTTATATTCGAAGGCACCTCGATTTTCATTTTTCATTTGTGTGTCAGTTATTATTGGACAACTTTTCAGTATATTGGAACGTACGCCCATAATTTTTAATTTTTCCGTGAGTTCCCAATTGAAAATAAACATTCAAAATACAACTCGTGTTTAACGGAAGGTCCAAGTCCATTTATATTCCGTTCTTCGGCTTTGCCTTTGCACGCCTCCATATTGCAACAAAAACAAAATTCATTGCATAGTGTCCACTTTGTGAAACCAAATCTAATATGGGTTTCCTCTTATATATATTGCTTTAAAAGATGATGTCCAAAGTAATGTACCATTTATTCATCTATACAAAGATTGTTTCTAAAGCAGCGAAATTTTTAAAATTGTAATTCAATTTTTCAAGAAGTGATCAGATTTTAAACAGTTTATTTCTTTTATTTTCATTTGATTTGGTTGATAATCAGGAATTATCTATAAAATGTATACAATTTTTTTTTTTATTTAAAGAAATCGGTTTTTTGGCTTGCAATTTCGAACGTATTACCTATTAATATATTCGTCTTCGCCCCAATACATTTGTTCCTGTGGCAAGCTTTGATATCTGGACATTACAAATATTCCAAAAAACTTGCCTAAACAATCTGGGGTGAGGTAAAAATTGTGCTAATTTTGCTCAAGGACATACTTTTTGCTCTGGTTTACAATATATTCAAAGAGATTGTTATGGAAAAATTCTTCAAATTCCACTAGAGACTTATCTTTAAGGCATGAGTCAGAAGGGTATTTAGTGACTGACTATTGCTGTTCAATTTTGAAAAGTGGTTGGGTAGTTTTTCTTTTTTTCGGAACATTTTCTTCACATTATGAATCTTGTTCATGTATATTTTCTTGTTCTTCACTTGTTCCTCCACAGTGTATATTAATTTGGCCAGGAACATCTTGAGGCACAGTGTTTACTAAGATATCGTAATCCTTATCTTCACAATCGGAGACGACGTCATCGTTTTCTGGGAGAAATTCTACTGCATGTATAGTTTTAGAGTTCCATATATCTCCAAATAAATCATTAATCCCAAATGGCGCTTCGATATCTTTCACTATATCCATAAAAAATAGGTAGTACTTATTGATAACTGCAAAGTTGTTTGATTAACCAAAATAGATGATACCAATCTAGAGGTGATTCATGAATAATATATTAAAAAATTACACGTTCTAAAACACGCACATCGAAATCAGCTCTCGAACCACAGGCAACCAATTGTGTAGGTAAATAATAGCAACATTTAACGCTTAACTTGAAAAATGTTATGACAATGGGATTTAAGTCTATTAGTGTTAAACAAGCGCAACTAAATTAACAATTGATGCATTTATAGCAATAACAAAAAAAAATAGAAGTAACTGATCCCGAAATGGGAACTAAGACAGCTAATGGATTAAGATAAGTATCTATACAGAAAGATTTTGTATAAACCAGGGTTCCAAAATAA
Source organism: Sperchopsis tessellata (assembly GCA_033557685.1). NCBI lineage: Eukaryota > Metazoa > Arthropoda > Insecta > Coleoptera > Hydrophilidae > Sperchopsis > Sperchopsis tessellata. Next base: position 26,531 of record JAWQRN010000358.1, read on the forward strand.
ATCCCGAATGGTTTCCAAAATCTTCATACGCCATATGTTTAACAATTAAAGTTTTAAAAGGGTTTATTGCAATAAATAGTATCTGTACTATCCCATTGCCACATAGTCACATCTAGGTTTCTACGATTTTGTGCAGAGTATACATTATAAAGTGGAATAAATATAGAATTATAAATTCTTTAAAATTGGTTCAGTACTTTGGCCACTGTGTACGTTTATACTTTAACAAGTAATAATTGCTTAATATTATAACATCAGTGTACTTAAAGATTCTCATTCACCCTCAATTACTGGAATGTGTACCATGAACAGATTTACAGCTGTCATATCTTTCGCATACAGCATATGGTGTGTGCATCTGACAGAGTGTTCGGCGGCACCAAACGAAATGAAAATTCCAACAAAACCAGAACCATTAGAAAATAAGACCTTCTTTCACTGTCAGAAAAATGTTGGAGTTTCTTTAACAGTTGAGACTCTAGACAGGTGACCGAGAACATCTGGCGGTAAAAGTAAACCTCCTTTTGTACGCGCTAATAATATTGCCCTATATTTTATTTCCGCAGGCGCTGCCGTATTACTGCGAATTGCACTAATAAATTGCATGCTATGGAACGACTGATATATCTTGTTCAAGTCCTAGTATGTTGCCCAAGCACATGACATCGGATGCTTTAATTAACAGCGCTTAGATTGATTAGCTTATATTCAAACATGACTCGCATTTGGTGATGACAATGCCTGTTATCTGCATGGATGTTGTAGATGTATTTATTAGTAATTCGGGATTAGGGTATATTGTCCTTACTAGAGAATTAATTAGTTTAATATTAGTTTCATTTGAAATGATACGATGTTAAAATCAGAAGATTTTTGAGTATACTTAACAGAATTTTGGTATGGAGTTTGCTAAGGAAGTATCCAGTACAAGTGTAAATGTAAAATGTTAGGCGTAATAAAATGGTAAAGCTACAGAGCTCATAAAATAGTATTGAGAAAGGCACTATCTAGAAATATCATTTAAGAAATATGAGAGTTCCAGTAATAAAAATGCCAATCAATTGACAATAAGGTAAAAGAACCAAACCAATTTATTTCTTTGTGTTGTGTAATGAAAATAGGAAAGGCTGCTGGGACTGTATTTGTTGGTAAGGACAGTTTGCAAATTGTTTAAGTTAACGAATATAAAACTATTATTTAAATCAAGTGATGTTCATTTTTATAAAATATACACTGTTTTCATTTAGTAACATTGCAACGACTTTAGAAACTGCAATTGATCAAATCAGTTTGACTTTGTGGGCGGCGAAAGTACTGAAGAATTGATAAAATCTATGACTGAATATGAAATATAAGATAGAAATTATTTTTCAAAGAAATATCTGCATTGAAAGTATATCATTATTACTCTATCCACAACAAAATTAGCCCAAAACCATGGTTTAATAATGGAACTTTCATCAGAAAACAAATAACTGGAATGTGTCATACCTTCATATATCTCTAAAAATTTAAAAAGGCAGATCCAAACTGCGGCTGTGATTTTGAGACTTTTGCTTCGATCGAACACATCTTATATTGCCAAAAATACTACGTAAACCGTTCCACACCGGAATTTTCATCAAACAGTACAGGAATGGATACTACGAAAACTCCTAGTCTATATAATGAGATTGTAAGATTGATTGAGACTAAAAGAATTAAGAGTTTAATTGGTACACTGAACGGGTTAAAGTACTTCAGTTTTTTTTTTAATTACTTTTAGAACTTTCCCATGGGGTGGATATAGTTTTCACTTATTTCTTCTATGTTTGTATCTCCTGTGTTTGCCCATTTACTAATCAGTTTGGTCCATATTTAGCGTGTCTTTATAGTAAGCCGTTAGGAAGGATCCACTTAACTGTTACTTCCAATGCGCTGTTAATCATTAGAAAATAAGCGCTAAATACGCTTAGTAAGTATTTATTGTTTATATGCAAAAACGCTGTTAACAAAGGCAACAGAAAATTAACATTTAAAATTTCATAATATTCAAAAAACAAACTGTTATTTATCACTATTATTTCTTTTAACATAAAGATTCTAGGCTAATATTTGAACAAACACACAATACAATGTGAATATTGCGTTTCCTAATGGCTCGTATCCTTTCACAAACTCCAAAATCGACACACCACTCATACACTCACAATGCACGTATATTATTTTGAATACAATAATTGAATCATTCAAATTCTATTGCCTTGAAAGGCATACCTACAGGTTTCGTTACGACTTAGATGGTACATCAAACGAAACACCGTTTTCGGGCTTTTAAACAACATATCACAGTTTTTTCTACAGCCCCAGAACGGGATATCATACATAAGTAAGGAATCTATGCAAAATATACTATTCTCAATGTTTGAGCGCTAAAAATATCCTTTATAATTCTCATGGCATATATGGCACAATTTAATATTCTATTTAATGTGGCTACATGCGCAGTAAAATCAAGATTTACATCCAGCAAAAGACCCAAGAAGCCGCTACTGAACACCTGACCTATAATCTGGCCGCGAATCCTCAAATCTAAGTGAATTTGTTGGTGATAATTATTAAACATTAGCCTATTAGAATTAAACTAACTTTCCAAAGAACCAATAACAAGGTGGTTCTTACAAGACAGTTCTTCAATATAATTAGCAGAGAATACGGCCGTGGAATCGTCTGCATATATTATTATTTGAGTATCCGTACAGTTCGACAGATCATTTAAAAAATGTTAAATAACAAAGGTCCAAGTATTGAGCCCTGAGGAACCTTAGTCTCCACTACTACATTTCGAGATCGACACTGACCCACTGTGACGTACTTCTGCCTACCACTCAAATATGATCGGAACCATTCCAATGCTTTTCCTCGTACGCCATATTTCTCTAGTTTATCTATCAGTAAAGCATTATCCACCATGTCAAATACTTTAATTAAATCACATATTAGTATAGTCGTTAACCGTCCCGCATTCAAATTTTCATGTATTGTCTTCAGCAGCTCATACCTAGCTGACTCCGTAGATCTACCTGGGCGAAATCCATGCTGTGAATCAGAGAACAGACGGTTGACCAGAAAATACGTCTACAAACGAGATTTATCACTCTTTCAAAAATTTTAAAATATTGGGTGATAATACAATAGGGCAGTAATTGGCAATCTCGCTCTTGCTACCCTTCTTGAAGACTGGGATCATCTTAGAGGTTTTTAATACGTCAGTTACAGATCCACACTCAAATGAACAATTTATAAGTCGACTTAAGATCGGAGTAAGCTCATCCACACAATATTTGATAACTGAAGTATGGATGTTATCATAATCACAAAACTTACCATTATTTAAATTCAGGATAATCCCTCGCACCTCCACATCCGTTACAGGAAATAAAAATAAACCTCCTTCACTCAAGGGGTATGTGTGAGTCCTTCCATCATTAATTAGTGAAAAACAAGAAGAAATCTTGAAACTCTGAACAAGCAATTTAGAGATATCACCACCGTCACGCACCTTCATGCCATCGATAACTATCTTGTCAATATTTCGACATGGTGCCCCCTAGCGGTCAGGTTCTGAACAATTCTCCAAACTCTCCAGTCAAATAACATCGTGAAGGATTTTCTTATATCTCTTGTAATAGTGGACAATAATTGGATGTGGTATCTGTTTACTCAAACAAAATAAAGGCGATAAGTAACGCTATACAAATGAATTATAAAGGGTTTCTGTACTAGTTTTTGGGTAGTACTAATAGCAGTTTATCGGCCTTTAGTCTGTCCAAATTCACATAAATGGAAATCCAAAATACTCATATTAAATACGTGTCATATAGTGATAAAGTTTATGGAAAACAACTAACGGCTTTTCAGTGACATATTTGATTTCTAAAATGAGTCTTGCCTTGGAAGACCATTTTGCCTCTCCGGTAATTAAAGCCCTGAAAATGATTAGAGAACAGTAATAATAAACACTTTATTTCAATGAATTTTGCATATACTTATGCACAAGATAAACTTTTCAATTAAAATTTACTAGTGCAGATTTTTATGTTTGCGGTTGATTTTTCTTTTTAAGGAAAACGCTTTTTTTGCGATATTTCCTACTTTCTTTTATGACCTATATCTTTATTTGAATAGCCATATCAAAGCTGTAAAAATATTCTACATTTCTAATAGTTTTCCTGTAAAATAGAAATTTATTTCATTTATTAAAATTTATTCATTTTGTCACTAGAAATCTAGTTGTAAAATATTAGTATGCTTTCGTAAAAAAGTTTTTTAATATATAAA